>SJYO01038983.1:11658378-11711708 GCA_006410555.1 Capra ibex | reverse complement strand
CTGTACCTTGTTGTCTGACCAAGGTTTATCCTTTTCCTCATGTAGTTCCGACATATAACAGTGGGACGAATAAATTGAAGATACGTCTCATGTAGTACTCTTTGCGACCTGACCTTCTTTGTGTTCGACCTTAGTTCTAACGGCCTTCTTTATAGTTATTGGAGTCTATACGTCTACTGTGGTGCGAATACCGTCTTTCACTTCTCCTCGATTTTTCGGAGAACTACTTTCACTTTCTCCTCTCGTTTTTTTCAACCGGATTTCGAGTTGTAAGTCTTTTACTTCTAGTACCGTAGACCAGGGTAGTGAAGTACCCTTTATCTACCCTTTTGTCATCTTTGTCACAGTCTGAAATAACAACCCCCGAGGTTTCAGTGACGTCTACCACTGACGTCGGTACTTTAATTTTCTACGAATGAGGAACCTTCTTTTCAATGTTGGTTGGATCTATCATATAAGTTTTCGTCTCTGTAATGAAACGGCTGATTCCAGACAGATCAGTTCCGATACCAAAAAGGTCACCAGTACATACCTACACTCTCAACCTGACACTTCTTCCGACTCGCGGTTTCTTAACTACGAAAACTTCACACCACAACCTCTTCTGAGAACTCTCAAGGAACCTGACGTTCCTCTAGGTTGGTCAGGTAAGACTTCCTCTAGCCCGGACCCTAAAGAAACCTTCCTTACTACGATTTCGACTTCGAGGTCATGAAACCGGATGAGTACACTTCTCAACTGAGTAACCTTTTCTGAGACTACGACCCTCCCTAACTCCCGTCCTCTTCCCCTGCTGGCTCCTACTCTGCCGACCGACCGTAGTGCCTGAGCTACCTGCACTCAGACTCACTTGAGACCCTCAACCACTACCTGTCCCTCCGGACCGCACGACGCTAAGTACCCAAGCGTTTCTCAGCCTGTGCTGACTCACTGACTTGACTTGAAGTCAGGAGCTCAACCCTTCTATGGGACCTCCTCCTTTGGGTGAGGTCAAGGAACGGACCTTTTCTCCTCTGACCACCCGACGTCGGGTACTTCAGTTCTTCTCCGTCTGTGCCGACTTCACTGAATGGTGTGTCCGTATGGGGTCCCTTCTCCCGTGTTAAGAACTCCGTGATCTGACGGCACAAGGGGGCAATGGATCGTGCTATTGTTTCGGTGAGAAAGGAAGAAGGGACATTGAGACAGAGGTATGAGGAGAAACCGTAGTCGTGCCTGTCGGTTCTAAAACCGTAGTGATACCCGTGGTCAAAGAAACGGACATTTCCACGACTTAGTCTAATGTACTAGAGAATCTGGTCACCAGGGGATGAAAAAACCGTGCTCCCTGACCAAAGTACCTTCTGTTAAAAAGGTGCCTAACCCCACCCCACCCACTATCAAAGGCCTACTAAGTTCGCGTAATGTAAATAACGCGTGAAGTAAACATAATAATAAGGTAGTCGAAGTAAACATAATAATAAGGTCTCCAACCTCTGGGGACCGAATCTGAGGAAAGACGACATTACGAGGTACAAGAAAACAACAGAAAGAAAAAATTAGTGTGACCCACGTGTCGAAAGTTTGGGACGAGTAAAAGAACTCTCTTTAGGAGCAGAGAAAAAGTGGACTATAAAAAACCGTCGACAGTGAAGGGTGTGTCTCGATGTCTTTCCCGAACAGTATCGGGGCTCGTTCGTACCGACAAACCGTCGGTTCCACGTCTCGACTCACTTGTCCCGTTTAAGAGGTTTGAAGGGCGGAGGTTGTCCCGTCGGTGCGTGTCGCAAACTAGTCTGTTTCGAAGGAGGTCGGGAAGTCGGACGTTGAGGGAGACACAAGTTGGTCCGTGAGTGTAAGAACAATGTTCGAGGGGTGTTCGGTCGTCGTTCAACCTCTGTTTCCCAGACTCACGAGACATGTCCACCCTCAGAAACAGCGGGCCGGTACGGGTGGTTGGACGGTATCAAGTAGCTGTCGCCATACGGCACGGACCAGTCCCGAGCGACCCCTTCGACGCCCTTGTTCCCTTCCCTCTAGGGACGAGTGACTTCGTTTCCGATAAAGACGTTTACCGAATTTTCCCAGGAAGGAGTTCGTCTCCTCATCGGTCTCTCTTGAGGTCCATTCCCGTCCGTCACCCCAGTGTATTGTCTGTTCTTAAAATTTCCTCATTAAGTCAACGTAATCTCTCGACCTAGGGTTGTAGTCAAACTTAGTTAGTTAGACCCAATAAGAGGATACTGTGTCTTATTTTCAGTGGGGACATAGACGATGATCGTCTTCCGCAGTGTTACGGGAATCATCATTAACGATGGTAAATGACTTATTGATACTAAGGTATTGGTACACACCATCGATTATGGTGGAAGGAAAAGGTCTACTCCTTTTACTCGAAGGAACACTCACTTAGTGCAAGGGATTTAACCGGGTCTACTTCAAGGGAGGAGGGCTCTACTCTTAATACACGTTCAGTGACCACTTTCTCCCCACGGGTCCTATTTGGTCCTTGACTCGATCCTCACCATCTCCACCCCCTCCAATCCGATCTCCTTTCTCTGTTCGTTCCCACCCTAAAGTCTGTTTTAAGGCCACGTTGTCCCGTTACTACGTCTCAACTAAAACAGAGTTTCAGTGTGGGGGGTGTCGTTCCCTCGGTCTGACTGTATGATCAGTAGTCAATTCCCGGAGGTCTCCCAACATGGAAAGATCGTGAACCGTTAGGAGACTTCTAGTGTCTACGTCCGGTAATCGTCGTTTTCGGACGGTTTCGCTCCTCTCTCCGTCCTTTTATTGTCGTTCTTGATACGGTACCCCCGGACCCACTGTGACTCACATGGGACGTATTTCTTTGGTTCCTCTCGAGTCTGGGTCGAGACAGAAGTAGGAGTCGGGAAAGTAGTGTCGAAGAAAACGAGAACTGTCGATGAACCCCTTTTTCTGTCTAGTCGTGTCGAGGCGAATTCATTGGTTGGGTTCCAGTAGATCGACCTTCCCTGGTCGGTCGTGTGTTGGACTAAGATTGAGGTCTAGGGGTAAGAGAATAGTGGTGTGACCCGACGAAAGGGTTCGTCTTGTCTCTTTATCGGGCCGTCACAGTGTCCTCCCCATGAACTTCGGAAAGAACTGTGGTTCACAAGGGGTGGTGGTGGAGTCTCGCGAATAGTTAGGTGTTATCTTCCCTAAGGAAACTCGTTCGTGACGGAGAGGTGTCCCAGAGACAACTTTACGGTCCTTGACGTCTGTCAACGGCTTGTAGGTACAGTAGGGGTTCTTCGTCGTCTGTCCCCACTCTAGCCACGACCTCCGAGAGGTGGGGACGCCCCTGTGGTAGACACATGTCTTGTGGTCCCCAAGGGAATCCGGGAGGGTCATCTGTGTAAGTTATCAACCCACTCCTCGACATAGGAGTAAAACGTCAACTCTTTTAGCTCAGACTGTTTCCACTGAAGAGGTTCAATGTGTCATGTCTTATCCTCTCCGTCTTCCCCTTCGGGAGGTACAGAATGGTAGAACTTACGAGAATAGATACTTTAAGGACTCATGTCACACCATAGAGACCCGAAAAGGACACGTCTTAAGAAACACAGAGAGGATAGAGAACTAGTGTCGTGGATGAAGAGAAGTTCCCTGTTGTAAGGGAAGTGTATGTCAGAACCTTCCTCACGGAGAGGGCGGTTAAAGGGTGAAGTGGATGGTTTCGTGACCCTAGGACTAGGGTCGACAGGTTGACTCATGGGGTAAGTGTGAGTAGACGAGTGTTCTCCCGTACACTGGGTTCGTCTTGTTAGTTACTAAACCTCCTGTCACTATACCTACGATCCTCTACCGATGTTAATAACGACTCTAACATTTACGATTTTCGGTACGTCTAAAGTTCTAAGGTTTTGATAGAAATGTTGACTTTTTTTTTTATGGGTATTTATTTAGGTTACGTCTTATTTTATCTCTACTTTCTTATTCACTACCCTCCTCTTTTTATTCTGCTCTACCGTTCTTCCTCCTTTCCTTCCCTCTTTCTCTTCATAACCTTAGGGGACCTAGATCGGTTCCGCTTTCCTTTGTCATCGGTGGGATCTGAAAGGTCAATGTACCTTGTAACTTTCGCGAACAGAAAGTCTTCATAATGTAAGTCAAAGACAGTGAAGGTTGGTTTTCCTAAGAATGTTTATAATATGATTTATTGCAAACCCATATATAGTCATATAAGTATAATGACTGTATGTCATCATCTAAAGTTAGTTGTATTTCTTTATAAATTTTTCTTCGAAAATAATTTAGGTAGGACTCCTTTTTCTTGTTTCGTCTTCCGTATTGGGAGGGTATGAAGTCTGTCGTGATACTCCGATGTCATTAGTTTTATCGTGTGATGACCGTGTTTTTGTCTGCATGTCTAGTTACCTTGTCTCACGACGACGACGACGACGACGATTCAGTGAAGTCAGCACAGGCTGAGACACGTGGGGTATCTACCGTCGGGTGGTCCGAGGGGGTAGGGACCCTAAGAGGTCCGTTCTTGTGACCTCACCCAACGGTAAAGGAAAAGGTTACGTACTTTCACTTTTCACTTTCACTTCTACGAGTCAGCATAGACTGAGAATCGTTGGCGTACCTGACGTCGGATGGTCCGAGGAGGCAGGTACCTCCTCTGGGGTTTTCTTTGGGTGTGTGGATATATGTTTAATTAGAAACCGTTTCCTTCGTTCTTATATGGCATTCCTTTTCTGTCAGAGAAGTTTTTCACCACAACCCTTACCACCTGTCTTCGTACATTTAGTCACTTCGATCTTGTGTGACAGTATGGTACGTGTTTTAATTTAATTTTACCGAATTTCTGAATGATATTCTGTGGTATTTTGAGGACCTTCTCTTGTGTCCGTTTTGTAAGAAACTCTTGTGTCTGTTTTGTATTTAACATGGTGACAGAATAATCCAGTCAGAGAGTTCTGTTAGCTTTATTTTCGTGTTTATTTGTCTACCCTTGATTAGTTCGAATATTCGAAATGTGTCGTTGGTATTTCACTTTCCTGTTAGATGTCTGATCCTCCTTTATAAACGTTTACTACGTTGTTTCCAAATTAGAGGTTTTATGTGATCGTTAAGTATGTCGAGTTCTTGTCTTTTTGTTTGTTGGGTTAGTTTTTACCCGTCTCCTGGATTTGTCTGTAAAGAGGTTTCTGGTGGCTCGGTGGACCCCTCGGGTTTCCTCTGTATCTCTTCCTGTTCTCCGGGTGTCTTACTGCGAGTAGTCACTATTAATAATCTCTTTTCGTTTAGTTCTGCTGTTACCCCATGGTGGAGTGTGTTCAGTCTTACCGGTAGTAGTTTTTCAGATGTCTATTATTTACAACCTCTCCCACCCCTCTTTTCTCTTTGGTGGATGTGACAACCACCCTTACATTCAACCACGTCGGTGATACCTCTAAGTAGTTTTTTGATTTTCTCTCAACGGCATACTAGGTCGTTAGGGTGAGGACCCGTATATAAGGTCTTTTTGATAGTAAATTTTTCCATGTGCGTGCGAATACAAGTATCGTCGTGATAAGTGTTATCGGTTCTCTACCTTTACTGGATTTGCAGGTGACTGTCTACTTACCTATACCTGTACCATAGACGGTGTAGGTATGTTACCTTATGATCAGTCGGAACTTTTTCTTACTTTATTAAAGTAAACGTCGTTGAACCTACCTGGATCTCTGATAGTATGCTTCGTTTCATTCCGTCTTATTTCTGTTTATGGTATACCATAGTGAATGTACACCTTATATTTTATACTATGTTTACCCTGAACGGATACTTTGTCTTTGCCTGAGTGTTTCTCTTGTCTTCCCTCCTTTCCACCCTCTTCCTACCTGACCCTCAAACCCTAATCATGTACGTCTTATATTTTCTCTTGTGTGTGTGTGTGTATATATGTGTGTTGACTCAGAGAGACGACATATCGTCTTTAATTCGTGTTGTAACATTTAGTTGATATGAAGTTATTTTAAATTTTTGTTTTTTTCTGATCCTTTTTTTCTCATTAAATAGGTATACCACTCATTGTCTGACTCTTCGACGACTGTGACGTTATCACTTATCAAAATCTACACCGGAGGCTTCGACGTCAAGGTAGAAGTCGAGGTGTCTGTCTGTCGTTTGCAGCGGATTCTCGGTTAAGTCAGTGAGTTCTGGGGACGTGTGACTGAGAGTCTCTCCGATCTTCTAAACAGGTCAGAGGAATTGACGTTTTGTCCTGTAGAAGGACAGAGAGAGTGTGTGGTCTATACTCTTAATAATCCTTTTGCTACCTTTCCACGATAGACTTGATTTCTTATGACATATCTATATTCCCTAAATAATTGACTCCAATGTCTGGGACGACTTGATGACTGAGAAACGATTTCATACACACACACGCACACATACACACACATATGTGTGTACGTGTATCCATGTACAACACACCATCTTTATGTTAGTATAGAGTTACTGGTGAGAGAAATGGAAACTACCTCATTCATGAAACTTCTCAACCAACTAAACGTACCTACGAAAGACTCACTGAAGGGGGTGGTCGTGGTGTCGTTTTTTTTTTTTTTCTTTTACCTGAAACTGTCCAAGACTCAATTTCGACAGACCTAACGAGTTATGTCTCAAGTTTAAGATATACCTGAGAAAGTAGGAACTTACGTTTACGAGGGCTGTCAGGTAGGATCACCGAAAGTCTCCAAGACGTTTTACGTACACTATACAATCGGAGACGGAGAAACTTTAGGTCCAATGACTTTAGTCACGGGACCCACAGGGGAAGAGAGGAAGCTGAGACACAGAGTAGTCAGGTAGTCGGAACAACTAGGGTGAAACAGGGAGGACTGGATTGTCGTAACGGTTGAGACCTGAGTCGGAAGGAGGAAGGTCCCGGGGTTCGGGTCTTACTGAACAAAGATTCTGTTGATGGACTGATAACTACGAGGGGTAGATTTTAGAAGACTTATTCGAGGATAATAAATGATTTAGTTCATAATTATAGAATTAATCTGAGTATTAAAGAGGTGGAGATAGAGAAGTCGAAAAGAGAACGAAAAGGAGTATTCGTGGAAGATAAGATCGGTATAGTTTTAAATTAAAGTTTTAAAGGTTTGACGGTTCGAGAGAGTATAAAGATCCGAAATCGTGAACGACAAAGGAGAGGGGTCTTGAGGAGTGTGGGAAGAGTCGGTACGGAACAGACCTTTAAAAGTTTAATAAGTTCTTCTTACTTGAGTTCGTAGTCGAAGGGACACTTCGATAAAGACCCGTGTGGTAAAAGGGTGAGGTCGGAAAACCTCCGAATTTAGAGATGTAATAATAGTAGTACTTTGTAACTTTCCCAATCAGTAATTCGGTGTAGACTGAGTACGGGGATACCCGACATCGGACAGTCCGAGGAGACAGGTACCCTAAAGGGTCCGTTCTTACGACCTCACCCAACGGTGAGGGAAGAGGTCTTCTAGAAGGGTTGGGTCCCTAGCTTGGGTCCAGAGGACGTAACGTCCGTCTAAGAAATGAACAAATATCTCGTGAATAGTACAATATCGATGTTACGATTCGTGAAATGCAGTCGATTAGAGTAAATCAAAAGACTTGTTGTGATACTTTACATACGACAAAAATGAGGGTAAGATGTCTATTCCTTTTATTTCGTACCCTGATAATAATGGGCTTTGATGTCTCCATTAATTACCATTTTTGGGTCTGACCTTAGGTCCGACAGTCTGTAGTCTTGAGTACACGTATTAAAGGTAATATGGTGTGATGTGATAACCGTATAAACATGACATCTTAAATAAGATCACGTGAAATAATTGTACGGACAAAACGAAACTTTTTCGGAACTCGACTGACACTTAGGAATTCTAGTTCTACACAGAAGTAAATCGGTTAGGGAGACAGTACTTCCGCTATGGACTTTCACTGTTTATGTTATGGTGCGCCATTACATACTACTCCCCCTACTCTTGCCCTATGATTACCCTGTGTCCTTTCGTCCCGATTCTTCTTTCCCTTCCGAAGAATTCCTCTACCTTGCCACGTCCATTTCAGTACCTTAGACTCTTTGGTGCCTTCTAAAGTCAACAAAGGGCTTAAACGGGACGTCTACCGATCACCAAGTCACTTCCAGTCCTTAGGTCTCACGACGTCAGGTACCCTAGCGTCTCTCAGTCTGTGTTGAATCACTGACTTGTTGGAGGACGTGGGTATTAGGTCGGGAGTCCCAGAAGACTCGTCGGGGACCCTCACCTTTCTCGTCGGGACCCTAGACCCCTTACCCTTGGTGTGGGAGACCACCTTCTCCTCTTGTGAGCTACCTCGCGTGTCATCTCCTTCGTCGACCGGGGATCGTGTCGGGTCTGACACAGAAGGTCACACAGAAATAGTCAGTAAATTGGAATTTCTACAGTGAATTGAAAGGACTTAGACAGAGGGGTTGTTTAACCCTGTCAGAACGTACGAGACAGAAACCTTTGATTGTAAACTTGGATTCGGTCCTTCCTCTGGACTAGGACTATGTGTCCTGTCACGGGTCATCCTGGTCGTATCACTCTTAAAGTAGGTGAGCAAACAGACAACTAAGTTTTATACATAACTCGAAAAAAGTAAAAGTCCTCAACACGAGCCAGTACCCCGAATTTAGCCTCTGTCTGTGTCTGGGTAACAAACAGAACTTTGTATTACCCTTCTGTCCGTAAATTTGTTGTTAACCGTAATTTCATACGACTCACAAAAACATCTCTAATATCCCATGGAACCTCATAAGTCGTCCATCTGGACTGGGAAAGGGTCCCTCAGTCTCTTCCGAAGGTACTAATGCCTCTACACCAGGACGTACTCGACTTTGGACTTCCTACTTACCTTGGTCGGTTCACTTCCCTCCTTACCCTCTTTGTAAAGTCTATGTGCCTTTTCGTACATTTTCGGGTTTAGGTCTCTTATGCATCTTGTCGTGTCTAAAGTTCCTTTGTTGGGTCACATGGACCTCGTATTTGATACTCTTCGTCTCATTGTATCTGTTGTGAGTTCTCCCATCGTCACCACTCTAAATCTTCCGGAACTTGGTACACCTCTTTGACTCCAAAATTGGAATCTCATTACCCCTCGGTAACTATCTATAATTAATCTTTTCTGTGTACTATGTAAAACTCATATCGGTATATATATGTATATATATATACTATAGATATGATATAGAATCCCGAGGAAAGTATCTCATTATAGGTCCAGAAAACTCTAACTAGGGTTCTCTGCTCAAGATCCTCATTTCCCTTTCAACCTTTTACGGAGAAGAGACTTAGACGGTTTAGTGAGAATGGAAGACTTATAAGGAGATTACCGTTGATGGTGTGGACGACCGAAGTGTTCCGTGACAAAGGGTGTATTACCAGGTCGGGTCGACTTTGATCCTTCCTATAAATTCGTTGTAAATTAACTTTTACCCGTTATTATTTTCTCTCTACCATCAATGTCTCACATTGTATCTTGTGCCTGTAGGTCGAGTTTTCGAGTGGAAGACAACACCTTGGGGATCCCCAGCAGTGTTTGTGGGACAAGAATGGGATGAAGAGGGGTGTGAGAGGTCCGGATACCAAAGTTCCATTTAATATACGTGTACTGAGTTCCAGGTACAGAGACGGGGGACGGAAGAACGATTTTATGTCTGAACATATGAGTCGAGGCCGCTTCCGATACCATTGGGTGAGGTCATGAGAACGGACCTTTTAGGGTACCTACCTCCTCGGACCACCCGACGTCAGGTACCCCAGCGATTCTCAGACTATGCTGACTCACTGAAGTGAAAGTGAGAAGTGAAAGTACGTAACCTCTTCCTTTACCGTTGGGTGAGGTCACAAGAACGGACCTCTTAGGGTCCCTGCCCTCTCGGACCACCCGACGGCAGATACCCCAGCGTGTCTCAGCCTGTGCTGACTTCGCTGGATCGTCGTCGTCGTCGTATGAGTCGAGTGTTGAATAATGGCGGAGTCAAAGGACGGACTGTGGAAGGTGGTCGATAGATTCCTGGTAGGATTTTAGTTACGTCAATTTATCTTGGCGACTAAGATGGACGAGGGATTTTCTACAAGGGGGGGTCAGAAGGAGTAGGGATCTTGCTGTGCAATACTAGCCTAAAACAGGAACAAATAGTAGATAAGGGGTGGGGGAGTTGATCCATATTCAGGTCCTCTCGTCCTCAGAACGAATAACATAGGAATGAGGCGTAGGTGTTGACATCGACCGTGTGTCGTTCTGCGAGTATTTATCGACATCTTACTTACGTACTTAGTAGTTTAACCCGGAACCGTATCGTATGAAGTAGATGGTCGGGGACCGTCGAAGGTTCACTGTCTGAAAACCGGTAGTGAAATGATAAAAAAAAATTTCGACTGAAGTGGGAGTGTCACTGGACTGGTAAGTCGACCAAACTGGTCTACACGGATGTCTATCAGTAGTCCCTGAGTCCTAAAGAAAATAAGGTCCCTAATTCCAGTAAGTGTAATTCTTTTCCGAATAAAAAGTAAAGTAGATAAATCTGTTCCTTGATTCTACGGTGGGAACGTGGGGACCTTGGGACTAAGTTAAATCTCTCTGTCTGTGTGTGGATCTACCGGGAGTATCCTATGTCTTACCCAATATACGAGACTGACTCCATGTTTGTATATATCCTAAACTCCCGATTAAAATTAACGTGGAACCTTTCTTTACCTTTAGATTTCCTTGCACCTCAACTCGATCCACAGTCTATCACTATTCTTGTCCCTCCTTAATGTTTAATTTGTTCCGTACAAATACTTTCTAAGAGTCCTCGAAAGTTCCCGTTAATCATCTCCAGATATGAAACTCGAGACTCATGTGTTCCACTCCTTTTCAGTTCTACCATGAATCTAATTCACTCGTATATAATACTTGTTTCCTATGTACTCTTAATTATTTAGTGTTCTCATAGTTGAAACGGTAGGCTTTTAGACTTAAGGTTAAGATCGGGATAGTGAAGGATAAAAACACTGGAAAACTTATATTTAGTTGGAGAGATTTGATATGGGTTTTTACTTTACCATCATTATGGGCAGATGACTTCTGGTAACGTTCTTACTTTACTGTATTATTTATATTTCAAAGACCTTGTATTCTAGAAGTAAAAATTGAAATCCATAAAAATGATAATAGTAACAGAGTTTTTGAACGAAAGAGGACCGAAATTTAAACAAAGTATACGAATCTTCTTATCTTTTCAATTTGAGACACTAGACAAATTATTTGGTGAAAATAACTTCCATATTTTACTTTAACTTATGTCTGAGTACATCTTTTATGACATAAATCACACGTTCCTTCTTCTCCCCTCACGTAACTTTCTATTCTCACCACTTTTCGATTGTCATTGGGTTTAGAAGACTCGTAAATACTACGGAACTTTATATACGGTTCGTATCCATTAAGGACCAAGAATCAACGGGGTACAAGGGATGTAGTTCTTACTTCACCTTAATTCGAGTTTAGTGTCTATAAGAAGGTATTACATTTCTCTTATTGGGATATTATCGGTCCTTTTCTCCTTTGGTCTTTAAATCTCCACAAAAAGGAAGATCGGGTTTCGTTTTCCTTTTCCAATGAGGAAGGCCATATCCTTCTCTCACCTTAAAGAAAAATTCTCCTTCGTCCTCCGTCTATGGTACAGTTTTTCGGTTTGGGAGTCCCGTCTCGTACATTCATCACGAGACGAGAGGTAACCTTTAAACTCCTGTCACCACTCTCCGTTGTGTGTTCCATCAGGGAAAAGTTGTACCTCATTTTTACCAGTGTCTTAGGAAAATCCACCTGCTCTCGGACTTAGTCGTAAAGATTTCGACGGAGTCGGAGTCACAACATATCTTAGGTCCTAAAAGGGAACCCTAGTACCCGATACGACACCACTGTCATTGGGATATCTACTCCCGATGTCTTGCCGGACGGAAGTCTCAAGGGTCCGCGTAAGAGTCGTGGTCACTTTCCCCACGTCGATCGTTCCACCGTCCTCCGGGTGGGTGACCTCCCGTCGGTCAGTAATTGAAGTCGGAGATACGGTCCACCTTCCTTTTTGTTTTCGTTTTGGTTTTGGTAAAGTTATTTCCCCGGAGACACACCCCTCGGTCGGGGGGGGGGTGGACGACGTTGTACACGTAGTTAGGGTCAGAGTGTCTGAATCTCCTGTCGAACCTGTTCTCGTCTCCTCCGACCCAAATTTTCTTCTCGTAAAAGATTCTCTGGGTTAGTGGGTGTTCGACCCAAAAACCAAACAAAAACAAAAACAAAACACAATCATAGGTCTCGTCTGAAGTTTATACACAAGTAAAAAAAGACTCTTTATACTTTTGTTAAAAGTTGTCGACGTGATTCCGTTTTTAGTTGTATGTTATTTAACCTGTATAAGTTTTATAAGTTCAACGATTCAAGACTGTTTACGTATGTAGACACTTTTGTAAGAGTGAATATTCCCGGTTGAACGAGTAATCGGTACCATCCATATGTGTATGTTTTTCCAAAGTCAAATAAGAAAAAAAAAAATGATATACGTTTTGATTATTTCTGGATAACATATCGGGTCCCTTGAGATGAGTTTTACGACATCAACGGAGATACCCTTTTCTTAGATCTTTTATCATTTATATACATATGTACATTGACTAAGTGAAACGACATGTGAACTTCGATCATGTAATATTATTTAGTTATTTTTCATTTTTCATTTTTTTATTTTTTTCAATAAATTTGACCTCTGTTAACTCTATTATCATTGGCCTTTAAGACTCGTGAAATGGGGTGTTGGGAAGAAAGGTCGAAGGATTATCGTGTCCCGAAAACTCCTTCTACTTTAATCAATATTTTTTTAATTCAGGAAAGATACTCATTATCATTCTTATTTTAATACTGGGATTTTGTGTACGTTATAACGTAGATAAGAACGTTGTTAAAATATTCTGTCTGTGATCATAGTGGGATAAAATGTCTGTTCATTTGATTTCGGACCACCCGACGTCAGGTACCCCAGAGCTTTTCAGACTGTACTGACTCACTGCAGTGAAAGTGAAAAGTGAAAGGTAAGGTCACAAGAACGGACCTCTTAGGGTCCCTACCCCCACCCCGGACCACCCGACGATAGAGACCCCAGTGTGTCTCAGTCTGTGCTGACTTCGTTGAATCGTCGTCGTCGTCGTTTGATTTCGAGTTACTCCAATTCATTCAATGGGTTTCAGTTCCCGGATCCCCTCTGTCTAGTTGTCCTACCTATGCCTGTGTTCCGAGTGGAGGAGAGTGTTTGTATAGTTTTCCTGTTGACTTTTGTCTCGTTGAGAGGGACTTTAGTTGGGACCTTGATCGTTCTGTCGAGGAAATGTTACTTTCGAAACTTCTTTCTCGGTGTGTCTTAGGTCATTTCCTCTTCACCAGATTAATCTAGACGTGGAAATCGTCCCCCTGTGTACTCTTCTCCCCCTATTGTGTCCGAGTCTCTAGGAGGGACCCGTCACTCCCCAAGATCGGTGTGTAATCCGTGGGGTCGGGACTGTAGATCGAGGTTTTTACGACTCGGGGGAATCGGTTAAACTTTTGGTCAATCCGAATGACCTCCCGACTTTCTACCGAGAAGTTCTCTCGTTCGTGTGGGATCTAATGAGAGTCAGTAGTCCCGTGTGAACCTCCGTCGTTTTGATCGAGGGTCCCCTTCTGGTGGTAGTGTCACACGTGTGAAACTCTCCTCGTTTCTGTGGCTGTGAAGGAGGGGTTGAGTCGGAGATTGGTTCCGTCCGTGTGGTCCCTCCTTCGTTTTAGTCGTTTCTTTACGTCTAGGTTTGAGAGTCCGGAATCGGTACAGGTTTTGGTTCCACCTCTGACGGTAGTGTGTGGTCTATGGGTAAGAGTGTCCCAAGGATGAGGTCGGATATCTTGGGATCGGGACGGGGACTATAACTGTCTGTAACTCACATCTTCGGACCAAGTGTGGACTGAGACCGACGTCGGGCAGGTTAATGTCACGGTGGAGGGTGGTTCCGTCGACAGGGTCCCTTCTGGTCCCGACACGAGTGAAGTGTAAGTCCAGAGGGTGGTTTTCGGTGACCCGTGTTTCTGACGTGTCCCTACGAGGGTGTGTTCCTGTCGGGAAGTTCTGGTCTCTTCATTGACAAAGTGGATTACTTTTATTCTATATGTTTGTTAGCGTTCTCTGATGATGTGTCCATGTAGGGTTGTTTAACCTGTTTGGTCTTCTTTACCTACTTTGTATTAGAAGTTTCTGACTTGGTCTTTCTTTACCTTTTAGACTTGTCTGGTTAATGTTTTGGTTAATGACTTTAACTCAGTCATTGGTTTTTTGAGGGTTGTTTACAGATCCTAGTCTATCAAGGAACCCCCTTTAAGATGGTTTGTGTATTTTTTCTCAATTATGGATAGGAAGAGTTTGAGAAGGGGTTTTTTACTTTTCTTCCTTTGTGAAAGTCAAGAGACTCCAATGGTAATCGGACTACGGTTTTGGTCTGTTTTCGTGATGCTTTTTCCTTTTAATGGTCAGTTATAGGGACTATTTATATCAATTTTTTTAGGAGTTTTTATAATCGTTTTACATAAGTTGTTATATATTCTTCCTAGTGTGTGGTACTAGTTTACTCCAAATTAGGTCCCTACGTTCCTGACGACTTATAATTGTTTAATTACACTGTGTTGTATACTTATTTTACTTCCTACTTTTAGTGTACTAGTAGAGCCATTTACGTCTCTTTCATAAACTGTTTTAAGTTATGGGTAAGTACTTGAGTCTCAACCGTGTCACCCTTGTATAGAGTGGTATTATTTCTGATAGACACTGTTTGGGTGTCAATTGTAGTATGAGATACCACTTTTTGACTTTCTAAAAGGAGATGTTAGTTCTGTCCCTACGGGTGAGAAAGGCAAATATAAATTGTGTCAGAACCTTCAAGATCGGTGTCGTTAGTCTGTTCTTTTCTTTCGTCTTCAGTGGGTCTAATCGTCTCTTTTTCATTTCGACAGCGATGAAAGTTTCCTGTCCTATAATATATAATTTTTGGGATTTTAAAGGTGTGTGTTTTTGATAATCTTGATTATATTCGTAATTCGACATCCTATATTCTAATTGTTTGTCCTTAGAACGAAAAGATATATGTGTATTACTAATTAGTCTTTCTTACGTTCTTTTGTTAGGGTGAATGTTAACAGAGTTTTTATTATTTTATGTGTGTGTATTTGAAGTAGTTCCTTCACTTTCCCTAACTTCTCCTATACTTATTTACCTTACTGTAGTACGTAAGTACCTAATTTTCTGAGTTATTACATGTTGTAGGAATGAAGAGTTTCGTTAGATGTCTAAGTTCCGTTATAGATAGTTTTACGGAAACTTTAAAAAATGTCTTGATTTTGATTTCAAATATACCTTAGTATTTTTTGGGGTTTATCGGTTTCGTTAGAACTCTTTCTTCTTGTTTCGACGTCCATAGTATGAGCGACTGAAGTCTGACATGATGATTCGTCTTATTAGTTCTGTCACTCCATGACTGTGTTTTTGTCTGTGTCTTCAGTTTCTTTGTCTCATCCCTCGGGTATTTATTTTGGTTTGTAAATTCTGGTTAGATGTGCTTTCCTTTGGTTTTGTGTGTTACCCCTTTTCGGTCAGAGAAGGTGTTTACCACGACTCCTTTGACCTATCGGTGTATACTTTGCTATTTCAATCTTGTGAAGAGTGTGGTATATGTTTTTATTTGAGTTTCACCTAATTTCTGGATTTGTATTCTGGTCTTTGGAATTTTAAGGGTCCTTTTTCGTATCCGTCATGTGAGAAACTGAATACAGAATTGCTATAAAAAAAAACCTAGACAGAGGAGTCCGTTTCCGTTGTTTTCGTTTTGTTTATCACAAACGTGTCACTCCCTCCGGTAGTTGTTTTACTTTTCTGTTGGATGGCTTACTCTTCTATAAAAGTTTTCTATAGTGACTATTCCGTAATTGTAGGTTTTATATTCTCGAGTATCTTAAGTTGTAGTTTTTTGTTAGACTAAATTTTATCCTTCTGGACTTATCTGTAAAAAGGTTTCTTCAATATGTCTACCGGTGTCAGTGTCCTCTTCTACGAGTGGTAGTGATTAATAGTCCCTTTACGTTTAGTTTTGGTACTTCTTTAGTGGAGGGTGGTCAGTCTTAAATATAATAGTTTTTCTGTTGTTCATTATTTGTAGTTACTCCTACACCTCTTTTCCGTTGACAACTTTTGTTATACATCCAAGGAGTTTTTTGATTTTTATCTTGATTGTATACTAGGTCGTTAAGGTGAGGACCTATATGTACGTTTCTTTTACTTTTGAGATTACGTTATTGTAGGTACGTGGGGTTACAAGTATCTTCGTAATAAATCTTATCGGATCTATGTCTTCGTCGGATTCACAAGTAGTTGTCTAATTACCTATTTCTTCTCACCATACATACAGATTATGTGGGTTATATATATGAATGTATATTACCTTTATAATGAGTCGGCAATTTTTCCTTATTTTAAAACAGTTGTTGTACCTACCTGGATCTCTTATAATATGAATCATTTCATTCCGTCTGTCTTATTGTTTATAACATGCAAAAGTGAATATACACCTTAGAATTTTTTTACTTATATAGTTTTGTTTTTGTCTGAGTATATATCTCTCTTGTTTATTTGTCAATAGACACCCTCCTTTCCGTTCTGTCATCTTCCCCTAATTCTCCATGTTTGGCTCTCCATATTTTATTTATTTTATGTTCCTATATTACATGTCGTGTCCCTTGATCCAGATTATAAAATATTATTGATTTGTTTAATTTTAGATATTTTTATAGTTTAGTGATACAACATGTGGACTTTGATGATATTGTAACGTTTAGTCAATATGAAGTAAAAAAAATTCAATAGAAACTACCTATACGTTTTGTTTTTTTTAAAAACTTGTCGGACCTGAGTTAGGGTATAGACCGACTACGGTCTTAGAGGAAAAATTAGTGATACGGTTTTCCTTTCAATTTCAGGTTAAGACCTTAAAAACTTATAATCAGAGACTTGAGACTCGAAGTGAAATATCTTTACCACTCTTTATTTTTGAAAACGTTGTCTCTTCGTCTAATAATATGAACTCTAAATGTACTTGGGTGGAGTACGACTACGTTCTCCAACTTCCCGTCTCTGATAACGCACTTTGGGTCTACTCTCCAAATGTTTAATCTTACTCTTAATTTTACGTCCAGTCACTTAAAAGGAAACCCGATCGGACGGAGTGGTTCTATTGGAGGGTTCAACCTCTGTCTCCCTTAAGTTCATACCACAATGGTAGATAAATCACTAACGTCAACACAGTCATTCTTTCTTTTTATATTATAATTTTAAACAAAACCTATACACGGAAGGGACTTATCATTAGAGGAACTTTTATTTATCCTAAGGTATTTAGGGTTCTTTGGTAAAAGTTTGGAGAACTATGAACTTTTTTCTTAGTAGTAATAAAGGTATATACAGAGTTATAAAAGAGTCGTCCTGAGAAACGATCATAACGGATTTAGTGAGATTTGAAATTGTATCAAGTACTTAAATGACCTTCAAAGATATTTTAATAGTAGTGAAACCTTTACATCTTTTTATATAAATTGTCTATCTACTGGATCTATTCAGGATCCTTTACTAGAAAACTGAAACAATTGTTTTAGTTGTGTGGATGTTAATCTTAATATTTGTCCTAACATTTCTGTCATTATTCAATTAGTAAACCAAGTTAAGTTGGGTTAATTTATTTGAATAACTTTGATAATAATATCACGGGGATCGTTCCCGAACTGTAATTCAACGAGAAAGGATCCTGAGTCTTCAGAGAGAACGTTCTTGTCATACCGAAAATGTCAGTGTTACAGAACCGAAACTTAGGACCGAGACGGAACGTCACCAAGTATAGGACCGCATTTAGTGAGTTTGAGTGGTTCAAGGGTGAATAAGGGGGAATTTCGTTTCATTATTTGACATACATTGAAAGTGTCAACGACAATTCTTAATGATTGTTTCATCCTTTAGGGTTTTGTGTACTCGATAATCGAAATCATCTATTCTGATCAAAAATTTACTGACATTACTAGTACCTTTTTCGTTCTCTCAAGGTCTTTTTGTAGATAAAGACGAAATAACTGATACGGTTTCGGAAACTGACACACCTAGTGTTAGTTGACACCCTTTAAGACTTTCTCTACCCTTATGGTCTGGTGGACTGGAAGAAGAAGTCTTTGGATATACGTCCAGTCCTTCGTTGTCAATCTTGACCTGTACCTTGTTGTCTGACCAAGGTTTATCCTTTTCCTCATGCAGTTCCGACATATAACAGTGGGACGAATAAATTGAAGATACGTCTCATGTAGTACTTTTTGCGACCCGACCTTCTACGTGTTCGACCTTAGTTCTAACGACCCTCTTTATAGTTATTGGAGTCTATACGTCTACTGTGGTGGGAATACCGTCTTTCACTTCTCCTCGATTTTTCGGAGAACTACTTTCACTTTCTCCTCTCACTTTTTCAACCGAATTTCGAATTGTAAGTCTTTTGCTTCTAGTACCGTAGACCAGGGTAGTGAAGTACCCTTTATCTACCCCTTTGTCACCTTTGTCATAGTCTGAAATAAAACCCCCGAGGTTTTAGTGACGTCTACCACTGACGTCGGTACTTTAATTTTCTGCGAATAAGGAACCTTCCTTTCAATACTGGTTGGATCCATCGTATAAGTTTTCGTCTCTGTAATGAAACGGTTGTTTCCAGACAGATCAGTTCCGATACCAAAAAGGACACCAGTACATACCTACACTCTCAACCTGACTCTTCTTTCGACTCGCGACTTCTTAACTACGAAAACTTGACACCACAACCCCTTCTGAGAACTTTCAGAGAACCTGACGTTCCTCTAGGTTGACCAGGTAAGATTTCCTCTAGTCAGGACCCACAAGAAACCTTCCTTACTACGATTTCGACTTTGAGGTCATGAAACCGGTGGAGTACACTTCTCAACTGAGACTACGACCCTCCGTAACCCTCGTCCTCCTTTTACCTTGCTTCCTCCTACTCTACCGACCTACCGTAGTGGCTGAACTACCTGCACTCAAACTCACTTGAGGCCCTCAACCACTACCTGTCCCTCCGGACCGCACGACGCTAAGTACCCCAGTGTTTCTCAGCCTGCTCTGACTCACTGACTTGACTTGACTTGTTTGCTGTGACATTATCTTTAAATATCATATCTCTTTGTCTCACTACTTCGACTAAAGAATCTCAAAAAACTCCCAAAAAAAAAAAAATGAAAAAATTAACTTCCTATTAACGAAATGTCTTAAAACACCAAAAGACAATATGTAGTTGTTCTGAGTCGGTATCCATGTAGGTACAGGGGAGGGAGGCCTTGGAGGGAGGGTAGAGGGAGGGGTAAAAATTCTCTATCTGCAACTATCTTTACTTCGAAAGAAGTCAGTAAGTTATTTACAATCTATCGTCTATCGGGTTGACTTTTTCCTTTGGTCTGTAAATGGTTGGGTTGGCGTAAGACTACACAACGTAATAAATTAGGATTGGTGTTAGGGTATCCTTACATAATAAAACAATTATAATGTCTATTTCTTCGTTCTGAGTCTAATACAGATTCTAACGTGTCGATCGTTCATCTTGATCTTACGTTCGAAGATACATGGGATACAGAACGTACGAACATGGTGAGGGTCGGATAGACCTACACGGATATGTTTCCTGAAATCGTGAGGTACTTACAAACGAGTAGACTCACCTCAACTTCCTCATTCGACCTATATTTCCCTCATGTCCCTCTACAGAGAGATCTTCCCGACCATTGGAGTTGTCCTAAATCTCTAGAAACCCTATTTCTTCCGTTCCCCAATGGTCCACGACTCTATCAGTACTTACTTTGGATAGACAGAGGTTCAAGAAAAACGTTACAACCATTTTACTACGAAGACATATGGGAGAAAGGTTTTCCGTTTTTTCTTCTAATTCTAAATAATCATATGTTCAGATCAAAGAAGTCCACAAAGAGTCACCAGTGGTAGATCCAAAAAAGGGGTACGGTTAAATGGAGACTTATACGAGGAAGTTCTTATACAACATAGGAATTTTAGTATTTAGGGTCTCTACTTACGTTACTGGGTTCAACACCAGTCAAAATTTTACTCAACTTTTCATGGTATTGGAGGAAGTGACACTTATGATAGTTTTAATTGCACCGGATCCTGTCATATCAATAAGACAACACAAAAATCGTTGGTCCCTGGTAAATCACTGGTAACATCAGATAAGTTCAAAGTAGATTCTTTGTGTATAAAAATTAACTTGTTTTTGTTTTTTTCGGTAGGACCATAAATAGTTTCAAAAATCTTCCATGAGTTGTTTTTCTGAAGGACAAAGTCTGACACTGATCCCTATTTCTCCAAAGTCTTAGTCTCGTGGTAAAGGATTCATCTCTACTATCGATTTTACACAGAGAAAGTACTCAGTTCTCCTCGATTCACTGGTGGACTTCTTGTTCAGGTAGGAACCACTGTCGAGAAAGGAAGGGGTAAACGAAAGTAAGACAGACGTGGTGTTTGACGTATGTCGAAAATCCCCATCCAAGAGATCCTTTCTTTTAACTACTTGTACCTTTCCAACCGGTTTTTTCTTTAGGGACATAAGTTCTATTGAAAAAAAGATTATTTTTATTTACTTACTTAATGAGGTACCAAGAAGTAGGTACCAAAGTGTAAAGACCTGACTCCGAAAGACTCGAAAACAGTTCCAAACAATCTTCCGAAACTACATACTCTTTCTACAGTCGGTATACGTGACTCCGAGGAAGCATCCTATGACGGAATCATTGTCTCTCTTCTCCCGCGGGGAACCGGGGTAAACCCCAAAGACGTCTTTGTGTGATACTTGATCTCATGATGTATCTTGTATTCGTAGTACTAGATATTCTAGTTTTGGTTTATTTTCTTGGATTTACGAACACGTTTTCTTAATTAAATTTTTAAATAATCATCCGTCTTTATACTTATTTAACCTCTTCTGAGAACTCTCAGAGAACCTGAGGTTTCTCTAGGTTGGTCAGTTAGGATTTCCTTTAGTTAGGACTTATAAGTAACTTTCTTGACTACGACTTCGATTTCAAGGTTATGAAACCGGTGGACTATACTTCTCGACTGAGTAATCTTTTCTGGGACTACGACCCTTTCTAACTTCCGTCTTCCTCTTCCCCTGCTGTCTCCTGTTCTACCAACCTACCGTAGTGGGTGAGTTTCCTGTACTCAAACTCCTTCGAGACCCTCTACTACTTCCCGTCCCTTCGGACCACACGACGTCAAGTACCCCAGTATTTCTCAGCCTGTGTTGACTCGCTGACTTGTTATACTTATTTATCTCCCTTCTTTTATTAAGAATTTCATTAAATTATCAATATGATTTACTTTTTGTCTTGGTTTTTCGTCGAAAAGGTATTAGGACACGACTAAAGAGAAGACTAGGACAAAAGTTCTTAATTTGTAAATAACTCTTGGATAAGTAACGGTCCAATTATTGATTCATAACCCTTAGGTTTCCTTTTACCCCGCCAAAGGACTGGAGGACATTACTGTCGAGAGTAAAGTCTCACCAAATTTTACCGTTGTGTCGTGTAGACGGTCATCCACACAGAACAGCGTCTCAGAGAGACGTACTTTTTAGACACATCAACAGAAGTTCGAAGAGACGAAAAGGAAAATACATTACAAAAGGAGAAGAGTTGATAGTGGAATGGTGTCTGAGGGTCTCGAACATCCTTTAGACTGGTGGGTACTACTCGTCTATTAGTTTAAACGTTAGTGTTGAGGGTCTGGGATTAGTACCTAAACGTGTGATTATTCGACACACTCAGACCCGTTCAGTAGAGAAAAGAGATCTGGAAGTAAAGGAGCGAACATTTTATCTCTTTCGTAGACTTCGCAGAAGTCCCGGGAAGGTCCAGGTTATAAGGTACCATACGAGAGGTGGATGGTCCTCGAAAACTTCTTTTTTTTTATCAGTACGATTGGTTTTTCGTCGTACCTCACTACCTTAAAGTCTATGACACGACGAGGAACCCCTCTATCTCTCCGAGTTCCGACTTCCATAGTCGACAAGGGTTAGTCACGTTGTCCGTACACTTCTCTCATACGATGCCGGTCCACCTCTTTTATCAAAGACTGAAGGTCCTTGAAACCAAAACTACCGTCTTTATCTGAACGTTTCTGTTACTAGCACATCTTTCAACACACGATGTTTTCCTCTGCCGTGTTCTGTTACCCATGTTCGGTCTCATAGATTTTGGTAGGTCTCAAAGTCCTTACCGGAGAGTTTCCGGTACTGTTCGTTCGACTTCGTTCTTCCTGTTCCCTTCTCCAGAATGTCTTTCTTTTCCCACCCACCCTAATAGAAGGTCTGAGTCTTTCAGAATCTTCAAGTTTACTCGTCCTACGGAAGTCTTTGAAGCTCCACGAGTCACTCCGATTTCGTGTTCCAGGTGTAACGTTTCTTCGTCACAGATTCGACTTATACCTTTTCGCCCGTCCTCGGTCTTTGACCCCCGGAGCCCAAAGTACGAGTCCTCGAGTCGGTAATAGGACACCTAGAGTTTCCTCTGTTTTTCCAAATTCATCTGTACCTACTAGGTATTCCTTGAGGAGGAAGTTGGTGTAGAACCTGGTCGAACAGATGGAGTCTATTTGGAGGTTAAACCCTAGACAGACGGATGGAAAAGGTCAGACAAGGACTTTTAGAGGATTTGACGTGGAAGATGGGGGTATGACGATTGTAAGGGACGAGACGTCTGGGGTCCTCTTAAGTACGTCATGTTCGATTTGTCAAGGCGTGACCGACGAAGGGTTCGTTCTGTCGGTTTCCGTCTCGTGTTCGAGGTTTGTTTGAGCCGTCGAGGACGTAATAAGTCCCGCGATAATTTTACTCTGAGTTGAGTGTCCCGTTTAATTAAAATTAAAAATTTGTCCGTTGTAAAATTTGACAAGTAAAGGAACTTTACATAGGTAAGACCGTAAAAATAGTAGTCTTCTCATTCATTTCGAGTGTCGTTTTTCTTTTTTCTCGACCGTACACCCTCTGACCCTGAGGGATTATCGGTTCTTCCTCGGATGTCTTTCTCGACCCGTGTAGACAAGAGTTTCTCGTACCCAGAACTATTAGATCGTAACCCGAAAGGACCACCGAGTTACCATTTCTTAGGTTGACGGTCAAACCCGGGATGTCTTTCTCGACCAGTGTAGACAAGAGTCTCTCGTACCCAGAATTATTAGGTCGTAACCAGAAAGGACCACCGAGTTACCATTTCTTAGGTGGACGGTCAAACCTCTGCCCAAGTGGGGACTGGACCCTTCTAAGGTGTATGGTACCTCGTTGATTCGGGCACGTAGTGTTGATAACTCGGACACGAGATCTCAGGTCCTTGACGTTGATGACTCGGTTGAGTGAAATCTCGGGTACGACACGTTACTCTTCAGTGACGTTACTCTTCGGTGTGTGGTGTTGATCTTCCATCGAAGGTGAGCGGTGTTGATCTCTTTTCGAGTGCGTCGTTGTTTCTGGGTCTCGTCGGTTTTTATTTATTCATTTAAATGTATATATATATGTGTGTGTGTGTGTGGATATATATTTCTTTTGAGTCGTAGTCAGATTCTTTAAGTCAAGATCTTTTAAGTGAAAGGGGAACGGAAACAGTCTTATTACACACCAGTCATCTGACTTTTTAGTTGTGGGAGTCGGTCTCCCGATATTGAGTCGTCGACTAAAGGTACGACTTCGTTTTCCTCTCGACTCAGTTACCGAATACCTTAATTCTGGATTCGTGTAAGAAGACTTGACATTAGAGAGATCTTGTTCCTGACACAAAACGGTAGGAAACAATCCGAGAGTCGTGGATTGTGTATCAACACGTCAATTCAAAATGAGGTGACTTGACTTTTAAGTGTACCCTCTTGGAAAAGTTTGTGTTCTACAGAAAATACTAAAAGGAAAAGAAGCCTTGATGGAGATAAGAGATCCTGATCCGGAAATTCACAGGAGTTCTACGTCACCGGGATTCTTGTTTTAAATCATGGTAGTGACGATGGATGTGAAACGGAACTTTTACTGGTTTAACACTAAGAGAACAGAAGTCTGTAAGTCCTTCTAGTCCCGCCGACGGTGTTCATTTGACTTTCCTCCCCGGATACAACCCTCCTCCTGTTCTGACCACGGATCCGAAATAGGAGAGGTTGAGTCCCGAAAATAGTAGTATGAGGTACCGGACTTTAGTCCTCCGAAGAGTCTGTGAGTTCATTGAAGGAGGGGATGAGAGAGGAAAGGACTGACGACCCTTAGTATCTTAATTTACACTTCGTTTTTTTCTTTACTTTTCTTTTTTTTCGTAACGTTTGGTAGATCAAGATGTACCTAAATTAGAGTTGGGTGGTAGGTTTTCACGTGGGACTCTCCTTAAGTCCTACTTTCTGTCCTCCTCCGTGAGACACGAAACTTATTTATTTGGGAAGAGACACGAAACTTATTTATTTGGGGATCTATCATTCTACGTGCAGAGTCCTTGTTACTAAAGTTACTGGGGTCCAAGTACGTAGAAGAGTGTGTCTCTTTTCGTGATTTGAGTTATTGAACTCTATAGACAGGAAACACGAATCGTCATTAGAAAGTGGTTCTTCATGTGCAGTGATGTGTATAAGGTGTCGATTTTTGTAATGTATATATGTCCAAGGGGGGGATTGAGAAGTCTCGTCAAGGAGTCTCGGTCGAGACCGGATATCAGGATTCACTCTGGGACTTATTTTGAATTTGAGTGTTGAGAGTTCAACACACAGAAAAGAAAAGGTTCCGTTTTCTTGGATTTACTTACAAAACTCTGAAGAAGTGATGTCCGGGTGGTTAGACTGTCCGTTAAATATATGTTACATTATAATTTTTCTAATTTATTATTCAGAAACTCCTTTTTAAT
This sequence comes from Capra ibex, assembly GCA_006410555.1. Lineage (NCBI taxonomy): Eukaryota > Metazoa > Chordata > Mammalia > Artiodactyla > Bovidae > Capra > Capra ibex. The sequence continues at coordinate 11,686,688 of SJYO01038983.1, read as the reverse complement.
TAACCGTATATTAACTGTATATTATACAATCAAAATCCACATTTATAATCGTACTATACAAATACAACACTTTATTAGTGTTATTCACTAATGATAGACAATTATAAGTAGTTGTGTGTATCATTCCAAAAAAGAGAACACGATACTTCAAAATTCTAGATAAAAGACTTCTTTATAGTATACTATAGGGAATATATGTCTTAGACTTTTCTTTACCATATTTACTTGAATAAATGTTTTATCTTTGTTTGAGTGTCTGAACCTTCTCCTTGAATACCGAATAGTCTCCCTTCTTACTCCCCTTACCTATCAAACCCTCAAATCCTACCTGTACGTGTGTGACGATTATAAATTTTACCTATTCGTTGTTCCTGGATGACATATCGTGTACTTGAGACGAGTTACAATACACCGTCGGACCTACCCTCCCCCGAATCCTCTCTTACCTATAAATATATGCACACCGACTCAGTGAGACAGCACGTGGACTTTGAATATATTTGTTCGAAATAAATTTTTCTTTTTTGTTGGTGAAAGACTTATTAAAAGTTTATATATTATGTCTTAACAATTGTTGTCAGTTGTACGAAGGACAATGTAGGGTTTCTGAGTAGAAGATTGACCTTCAAACATCGAAGACTGTTAGAGCTAGGTAAAACTGATACGGACTGCGGAGTGGAATCCGTTAGTGGTTAAAAAAGACTTTGACTCTCAAGTCAAAACCCCAAAAAAAAACCTAAGATGTATTTTCACTCTAGTATACCATAAACAGAAAGAGACTGAGTAAAACGAATCGTAGTACGGTCCTTCTTAAAAAATATGGATAGAACATAGGTTCCTTTAGACTCCAAGTTGTCCTAATTAATCATTTGGATTTAAAAAGGTCATCAGTATATACCTACACTCTCAACCTGACACTTCTTTCGACTCACGACTTCTTAACTACGAAAACTTCACACCACAACCCCTTCTGAGAACTCTCAGGGAACCTGACGTTCCTCTAGGTTGGTCAGGTAAGATTTCCGTTAGTCAGAACCCTAAAGAAACCTTCCTGACTACGACTTCGACTTTGAGGTTATGAAACCGGTGGAGTACACTTCTCAACTGAGTAACCTTTTCTGAGACTACGACCCTCCCTAACCCCCGTCCTCCTTTTCGCCTGCTGTCTCCTACTCCACCGACCTACCGTAGTGGCTGAGCTACCTGTAACTCAAACTCACTTGAGACCCTCAACCACTACCTGTCCCTCCGGACCGCACGACGCTAAGTACCCCAGTGTTTCTCAGCCTGTACTGACTCGTTGACTTGACTTCTAAGGTGTCTTTTGGTCACCGTTTTGATTCTAAAATTAGTTACAGACAGACTAGGGTTGCAAGAACAAGAAAGATGATGTGACTCCAAAATCCTCCCCACCGTAGTTGAGAGACTTGTTCAACCCTCAGGAAAAGTGTCGNGCTTGTGCTGACTCGTTGACTTGACTTCTAAGGTGTCTTTTGGTCACCGTTTTGATTCTAAAATTAGTTACAGACAGACTAGGGTTGCAAGAACAAGAAAGATGATGTGACTCCAAAATCCTCCCCACCGTAGTTGAGAGACTTGTTCAACCCTCAGGAAAAGTGTCGGGGATGAGGTGTCGGATGTACTCCAAAGAACTGTGGCCATAAGGGAGTGGGGATACTTCTGTCCTAAAAAGAGAGGGACGGGTAGACACAGAGTAGTGTCAAAGAGTCTGAGTGGTTACGAGGTAGGTATCGTGGTGTCCTGACAGTGATCATAAAACCTTAACCGAGGTCACGGGTCTTTACGTCAAGACTGGATGAGACACCACTGGATGAGATGGATAAGAGTCGATACGAGCGACTGTGACTGAATTGATTTTCGGAGTAGTGGAGAACATGAACTGTCGAAAAGGAGAACCGACGAACCAGAGACAGAGGACAGAAAGGGAGAAGAATCGGTGTGAGGTGTGACTAAAGTTTCCACACCGAGATTTTAGCTTTATATTTGTCCAATAAATGGACGAATTTTGGAGTCTGGATGAAAGTCAAGTCAACGAGTCAGTACAGGCTGAGAAACTCTGCGGTACCTGACGTCGTGCGGTCCGGGGGGACAGGTAGTGAACTAGTGCACGTTTAGAATTCGTTCTTTATATCCTAGGAGGTACAAGACCGAAGGAGGAAGGAACAGGGAATGATGAGAGGGAAGGAATTACAAATATAAGAATACATACAATACAAAGTTGGTATAATTTTGTGACGGTCAAGGGTAAGACGTCGGACAGTCAGTGTGTATCTAACGTTGTGTGTGTGTGTGGTTGTGGGGAGGGGTTGATCAATAAGGGGGTTTAGATCTAATTTACACCAAGAAAGTACTTCGAAGGGTACTACTAATGACAAGTAGTGAGTAGTGACCCGTAGGTGTCAAGAGACATGTCGGAATTTAACATTTTGGATAAGGTGCAGTTAGACTGTAAAATCTTGATAAAAGAAACAATCTGTCACAAGGAATTCTTTTCGATACAGAATAAATAGAAACCAGATAAATTTGACCCTAAGTTTGTGATTTTGTAAACTTCTTAGTTACATACCTTATTTACTTTTCGAATTATTAATTATATTGTTCCTTACCATGGTCTCATTAGGAATCAAAAGAATTGTTAAAACACAGTAACTAAAAGACTTATTTCACAACAAGGGGTAGATTTAGTAAAAGTCATAATTTTTTTTTTTTTTGTCCTTGTACGACTGTTCGATTGTGAGTCAAAGATGACTGAGAAAACACTGGTGTACCTAACATCGGGTAGTCAGAGGAGACAGGTACCCTAAGAGGTCCGTTCTTATGACCGCACCCAACGGTAAAGGAAGAGGTCCCCTAGAAGGACTGGGTCCCTAGTTTGGGTGCCGAGGACATAACCGTCCACCTAAGAAATGGTGACCCGGTGGTCCCTTCGGGAATCACCTGTGATTCAGAATTTGAACGAGTAATATTTTATCTCCTAACCTAATCTAGGACTTAGTGTTTCAGTTTACAGACGACAATTGGATTTACTCACTTGAGTCGTCCCACAATCTAGTTTTCTTCGAACCAACGTAGATACGGATAGTGTCAGGCAGTACTAAAGATGGATCAACGTAACAGGTAAATTTGTTGTCTGTGGTTTTGTTGTTAGTAGTTGGAACATATCGGCAGTCCGTGGACTATATCTTCGAGGACAATGGGAATCCTGGCATGATGTGTAATTCTGATACTATGACGCCGACGGTAAAGATACTGGAAGTAGGAAAGAAGGAAATAAGTACCCTATCAATTCACAACGTGACGGTCTTGAAGGAGTCGGAGATTGACCTTCAAAGAGGAGAAACTGGTTGTAACGGGGTAAAGTGGATCGGGGTTCCGGATCTCAAGTAAGATAAGACAAAGATGTTTAAACCGAAAAAGTCTAAGATGTTCACTATATTATGTCATAAACAGAAAGAGACAGACTGAATAAAATGAATCATATTAGGTGAGTTCCCTTGAGATGTAAGTCTTTTCTTTTCTATATGGGTAAACTTACGTCTCAAAGTTTCTTATCGTTCCTCTCTGTTGTTTCGGAAGGAGTCACTAGTTACGTTTCTTTATCTCCTTTTGTTGTCTTACCCTTTCTGATCTCTAGAGAAGTTCTGTTGATCTCTATGGTTCCCTTGTAAAGTAGGTTTCTACCCGTGTCATTTCCCGTCTTTACCATACTTGGATTGTCTTCCTCTTCTATAATTCTTCTGTACCGTTCTTATGTGTCTTCTTAATATGTTTTCTCTAGAAGTGCTAGGTCTATTGGTGTTACCACACTAGTGAGTGGATCTCGGTCTGTAGGACATTACGGTTCGGTTCACTCGGAATCCTTCGTAGTGATATTTGTTTCGATCACCTCCACTACCTTAAGGTCAACCCGATAAAGTTTAGGATTTTCTACTACGATACCTTCACGACGTGAGTTATACGGTTGTTTAAACCTTTTGAGTCGTCACCGGTGTCCTGACCTTTTCCAGTCAAAAGTAAGATTAGGGTTTCTTTCCGTTACGGTTGCCTACGAGTTTGATGACCTGTTAACGTGAGTAGAGTGTACGATCATTTCATTACGAGTTTTAAGAGGTCCGACCCGAAGTTGTCATGTACTTGTACTTGAAGGTATACAAGTTAGACCTAAATCTTTTCCGTCTCCTTGGTCTCTAGTTTAAAGGTTGTAGGTGACCTAGTAGTTTTTTCGTTCTCTCAAGGTCTTTTTGTAGATAAAGACGAAATAACTGATACGGTTTCGGAAACTGACACACCTAGTATTGTTTGACACCTTTTAAGAAGTTCTCTATTCTTATGGTCTGGTGGACTGGACGGAGGACTCTTTGGACATACGTCCAGTCCTTCGTTGTCAATCTTNTATCGTTCCTCTCTGTTCTTTCGGAAGGAGTCACTAGTCACGTTTCTTTATCTCCTTTTGTTGTCTTACCCTTTCTGATCTCTAGAGAAGTTCTGTTGATCTCTATGGTTCCCTTGTAAAGTAGGTTTCTACCCGTGTCATTTCCCGTCTTTACCATACTTGGATTGTCTTCCTCTTCTATAATTCTTCTGTACCGTTCTTATGTGTCTTCTTAATATGTTTTCTCTAGAAGTACTAGGTCTATTGGTGTTACCACACTAGTGAGTGGATCTCGGTCTGTAGGACATTACGGTTCGGTTCACTCGGAATCCTTCGTAGTGATATTTGTTTCGATCACCTCCACTACCTTAAGGTCAACCCGATAAAGTTTAGGATTTTCTACTACGATACCTTCACGACGTGAGTTATACGGTTGTTTAAACCTTTTGAGTCGTCACCGGTGTCCTGACCTTTTCCAGTCAAAAGTAAGATTAGGGTTTCTTTCCGTTACGGTTGTCTACGAGTTTGATGACGTGTTAACGTGAGTAGAGTGTACGATCATTTCATTACGAGTTTTAAGAGGTCCGACCCGAAGTTGTCATGTACTTGTACTTGAGGGTATACAAGTTAGACCTAAATCTTTTCCGTCTCCTTGGTCTCTAGTTTAAAGGTTGTAGGTAACCTAGTAGTTTTTTCGTTCTCTCAAGGTCTTTTTGTAGATAAAAACGAAATAACTGATACGGTTTCGGAAACTGACACACCTAGTATTGTTTGACACCTTTTAAGAAGTTCTCTATTCTTATGGTCTGGTGGACTGGACGGAGGACTCTTTGGACATACGTCCAGTCCTTCGTTGTCAATCTTGACCTGTACCTTGTTGTCTGACCAAGGTCTAGTCCTTTCCTCATGCAGTTCCGACATATAACAGTGGGACGAATAAATTGAAGATACGTCTCATGTAGTACTCTTTGTGACCTGAACTACTTCGTGTTTGACCTTCTAACGGTCCTCTTTATTATTGGAGTCTATACGTCTACTGTGGTGTGAATCCCGTGTTTCACTTCTTGATTTCTCGGAGAACTACTTTCACTGTCTTGTCTCACTTTTTCAACCGGACTTTGAGTTGTAAGTCTTTTGATTCTAGTACCGTGTACCAAGGTAGTGAAGTACCGTTTATCTCTCCCTTTGTTGCCTTTGTCCCTGTCTGATAAAACCCCCCGAGGTTTTAGTGCCGTGTACCACTGACGTCGGTACTTTAATTTTCTGCGAATGAGGAACCTTCTTTTCGATACTGTTTGGATCTGTCGTATAATTTTTCGTCTCGGTAATGAAACGGTTGTTCCAGGTAGATCAGTTTCGATACCAAAAAAGGTCATCAGTACATACACTCTTAACCTGATATTTCTTTCGACTCGTGGCTTCTTAACTACCAAAACTTGACGCCACAACCTCTTCTGAGAACTCTCAGGGAACCTGACGTTCCTCTAGGTTGGTTAGGTAGGATTTCCTTTAGTCAGGACTTATAAGTGACCTTCCTGACTAACGTTGACTTTGAAGTTATGAAACCGGTGGACTACGCTTCTTTTTCTTTCCTCGGACTACGACCCTTTCTAACTTCCCCCCTCCTTTTCCCCTACTGTCTCCTACTCTACCAACCTACCGTAGTGGTTGAGTTACCTGTACTCAAACTCATTTGAGGTCCTCAACCACTACCTGTCATTTCGGACCGCACACCGTCAGGTACCCCAAAGTCTCACCCTGTGGTGACTCGCTGACTTGACTTGACGTAAGTCTCCGAATATAGAAAGGAAAAGAGAAAACGGAAGAAATAGACTTTACCCCAGTCTCTCCTTATTTAATCCTCAAATCCTAATCGTCTATGTTTATTTTAACTTTTTGTTCAAGGATGACATATCGTGTTCCTTGATATAAGTTGTAAAATATCCTTTGGTGTCACCTTTTCTTATAATTTTCATTTCACGTATATATAGACTTTATAAAACGACACGTTGTCTTTGATTGTCTTATAACATTTAGTTGAGATGAAGTTATAAAAAAAAAATTCGACTTTGTCCCATTGACCGGATTTCAGCTTGTCGATTATTTACTTTGTCCGTCGTAAACTAAAGTTCAGATAAATTGAACTTTGAATACCGTACCACAGACACCAGGCAACGATAATTGACGATCCCCAAATACGTCTTTTTTCTCTTGACCAATTGTTTCCTCTTCTGAATTGAAGGGACTTTCTGTAATAGAAGTAAAATTTCGGTCATAGACATCTTTACTTTTGGGGCCTTTGACTCTGAAGTAATCGGTCACTCCTCGAAACGGACCTAGTAACCGACAGTTCGTCACTTGGAACTTCGGAGTCCCCGAGGAACCCACCCCCTTCAGGTTCAGTGACATTAGGGGGTATAATTAGTCGAAACAACGAGACTGCTTGTTACGAGGTAGAGGGTTTTTGTTTCCGAATATGGAGTGAGTGGAACGTACACCAGACCTGATACTGTAACGGACTTTAACATAGTGGAGATTTTAATATTTAAGTTAGAGGATAAGTGGTTGATATTTGGGGATGGTGAAAGGGTCGGATGAACCGCATCGTGGAGGTGTGGTCAATAAGAAGTCGGAGTAAACTCTAGGGGTCAGGTGACTGGGGAGGTGAATTATATATACATATCGAAACAAGTAATAAATGAGTAGATAAAAACCGACATGACCGAGAAACAACGACGCACCCGAAAGAGATCGACGTCATTCGTGCCCGATGAGAAGTGACCCCACGAGCCCGACGAGAAACGCCGCCGAAGAGAGTAACGTCTCGTTCCCGAGATCTCGTGTCCGAGTTACTTACATCATTTGTCCGAACCAACGGCGTGTCGCACACCCTAGAAGGACTGGGTCCCTAGCTTGGGAACAGAGAAATGGTACCTCGGTCGTCCCTCCGGGACTGGGGAGGTGAAAACTAGATTAGTGGTCGGAAGATAGTGTGTCTGGGGTCCGATCTTGGTACCGATAATAATTATTATTGGTGCCAATAATAATACTTCCAGTATAATCGTAGGGATTGAGGAAACAGGTATAGATGGAGTTAGTAGAAGTGCGGTTGGGACTTACTCGGACTGGAAGACGGAAGAGTGAGTAATGGAGTAAGTGTATCGACTCAAACGACTTCCCATAGTGTATTAGTCTTTTTAATGAAAGTCGGATGTAAGTGAGTGCTAATTGTTCGGGTTTGAGTTGTGACGGACCGTTTCTTTAACTTTCAGTGAGTCAGTAGAGGTTGAGAGACGTTACGGTACCTGACATCGGGTGGTCCGAGGAGACGGGTACCCTAAGAGGTCCGTTCTTATGACTTCGCCTAACGGTAAGGGAAGAGGTCCCCTAGAAGGGTTGGGTCCAGAGGTATAACGTCAGTCTAAGAAGTGGTGGACTCGGTGGTCCCTTCGGGTTCTTATGACCTCACCCGTCGGATAGGAGGTGGGTATAAGCGTCATCACCCGGGATGGAACATAAATTGTACCCTTCTTTTTCTCTTCGGTGGACTGTCCTCGAGGGTGTGAAAATTAGATGGTTTTATGGATTAGACGTCGGAAAGGAGGAAGGGACAAAATCGGTACTTTACAAGGAAGATGATTGTTGTCAGAGAGAGAGATAGAAAATGTATACGAGACTTAAAGTGAGAGAACATCGGGGTCAATAGGAAAAGAGGGAACATAGAAAACAGAGTGAACACATAAAACTGTAGTAATTTTAATAGTGTAGGGAATATAAATTTTTTTTTTTTAAGAGAATCGAAGGTTTAGGGGAGATGACAGGGTAAAAAGACGTACCGTTTTGAGTTTTTGTAATTTTGTACTATATGCGGTGTAAATTTACTCTCAGTACTTGTTTCGTTGAAAATCGGTACAGATTAAATACAGTCCACAAGTTATTTACTATCATAACCATTTTTTGTCATTGTTTTTACTATTAACGTTGACTGTGTCTTTAAAAGAGTACACCCTCGTGTCAGGAATCGTAACATTCGTCTAATAGACAAACGAGAATTTTATTGGGTCACTTTATCCATAGTTGGAAAAGGGTGAAAATATCTAATACATAGACTTCGAATTTTTCCAAGTGACTGGGTTCCAGTATCTCAAACATCTTTTCTACTGATCTCAAAGGAAGGTTTAGGTAGACTGAGGTACTGGTTTTTACTGGTGGGAGATATAGTGGGAGGAGAGACAAAGAGATCGTGAGAGGTGTAAGGAGATAGAGGATTCCAGTCTTTATTATAAAAGGGGTTCTCGTCTCCTTATTGACAGTCCTGTATGGAAACACTTCCACCTGGGACGACCGTAGGGTAGGTCTGACGACCTCCCTCTGTAGACAGGTACTCGTCTAGGTGATCCTTTTACGGTTCCTTTCACAAAACATATCACCTTGTGGTCCAAATTGAGCATTCGTTACTACTCCCTTTGTGGACACCTATCAATCCTACGATTTTCTCAAAGATTACACTTCTTAGACTTCAGATCCCTCCTTCGTTCGAGACACTCAGACACAACCCCTCTCTGTCACATCCTCTCTTGTCTATTATGGTTTGTGCGTGATTTCGACCTACGCGTAAAAACCCACCACTACTTCACAATCAATGTTTACCCTTACCACCTGGAGTTTCAATGATTTCCTAAAATCTGGCACTCGATAGACATGGGGCGATTAATACTGGAATCAAGTGCCAAAATTTATCGAGTGAACTCAAGTAAATCCATTTCGTGGGTCGTGTCGGGGACTATGTGATATCCTCTAGTCGTTACCACCGACGATGACAATAAAAAGTCCTAGAAGTGTGCCACAAAATACTTATTTACGATCGAAGAGAAAAATATCATTTAAAAAATTAACGTATAATCATTTTAAGGGGTACGTAGTCTCTACTCATTTTTATCGATTATGAAAAATTCGTGAGTGAAACGGTCCGACATTTTAATTAAGTAAATTGGAAGAGTTATTAAGGAATTTCTTCTACGATAGTAATAAAGGTAAAATGTCTCTTCGATTCATCGAACATACTCCAGTGTTTGCTCGTCGACAGTTTCCATTTTAACTTGGATAAAGGAGTTGATGGCAGGGTATTACTGGTTATAGTTACTCTGTTGGGTAAACAGACTACGTATATTATGACCTGATCTTTGTACTTTATATATATGAACACACACATACACATGTATGTATATATATATATCGTTTTATATATTACAGTTAAGGGTTGTTTCTCTTAGGAACCTTTGGACGTAATTTAGGTCGAGTTTCGTCTCCCTTCCTTGGTACTGATTCTTCGTCTTTCATAAGTCACCCACTCCACTATTGGGAGAGATGTATAATCTGGACCTTCTCAACCTTACAAGAGTTTCTACAAGAGTTAGTTATCTCTTTACAGTTCTGGTCTCCCTTTTCGACTAACTCTTGCCTACGTAGTCTTCACGAATGTTAATCTAATGTTTTTGGTTCACCCTTTGCGACCTCCAATCCTGTATAACTAACGTTTTAATCATCGTTATACTTTACATATCGGAACTTACGGAGTTTCTGGTTTGGTTTTTAGACTCCTTTCATGTCCTCTGTTCATTTTGGTCTTTTCCTACCTCCTTTTTATGTAACATTTCCACCTCCGTCCCAACGGATTGACTGATACCTGGTTCGTGAATCAAAACCATAGGTCGGAGATTCTGTATATATTTTAAAGGTAAAGTGTACTCTTGTGACTGTGAATCTTTTCGTTTCACTTAAAGGTTTCCAATAGGTTCATATTACGCTTAAAGCTCGTGTTAATGATTTTTAGTCTTAAAGCGATAGGCCCGAATGTTTACGTACTAGAAAAGTGAGGGTCCCTGACGGAGACTTTGTTCTTGACATTAACATACCTCTCGTACAGGTTCTCCAAATTGAACCTCTTCATTTACGACACCTTGGAATTCGGAAAAGAAAGGACGGTAGGTTTACCCTAAAGAGTACGAAGTCTTAGTGGTAACATAAAACTCTCGTGGTCAATACCCTGTGAGTCTAACAGTGTCGAAACATACTCAATGAACGTCTAGGAACAGCACAGGGGACACAGAAAAAGGGTAAAAACACCAAAAGCACCGTGGTTCATGTTTTACTCGACCACTCATGCTTGTGTGTGTGTGTGTGTCTCACCATGTCATACTTGTTTGTGGTTTTCTCTGTGTGTGAAGGAATAAATAAATCGTTTCCTACGGCTTCCCTCCGTCGTCTCACCGCGTCAATCTCGAACAGAGTAGTGTTGAAAAGATTGTCTCCGAGTACTAGTGGTCAATATAAGTGGTACATTTCATTGTAGAAAGACATTGGTTATTCGAATTAAAATACGACACGGTGTAGTAAAATATGAACTTGAAGTATAGTGATAAGACCTTCTTACATTTGGGAAATTCCCCTATAAATACCTGTAACCCTTCAGTGCTAAGAGATCGATAGGGATTGTTGAGGTTTGAAAATCCCAGACAAGGAACGTTATAGGGTAAGGATCGTGTTTTAATCAAAAGTCGATCCCAGGAAACCCAACTTTAGTTACCTTTCGGGTTGAGATTTATTGAATTCGTTATTCCTTTTAAATAGTAAGGGATCTTCGTAATCACATTTAGGATTTATTCCACCGAGGACGTCACCAATTGAGTCAATGACTTGTAATAACACCTGGAGCCAAGAAAGTAGGAGTTACACATTCGAAATAAGAGTTTCTTTGAGGAGATTACTGACTTTTTACGAAGAGACAAAGGTCAAAGTGTTTATTCGTGTTGATGTAGTAAGAACAGATAATAATTTTCCTCCTTTTAGGAAGGGTCTTCGGGAAGTAATCTGTGGGACAAAATGGACTCACCGAAACGACCCGAGTATACGTTAAACTTTTTACGTTTGAGTCACTCTCTACTACAAACAGAACAAATGTAGACATAAGAGTCTTGAGTCTTGGTATAAACTATGTACCTAATAAATTCGTTGGGTATCTTTGGATAAAGTAAAATCTTATATCATTATTATATTTCAGTATCGTCAGATATCGTATCAGAGACCTGATATCACGGTTTACTCGACCCTAAAAAAAAGAGAGAAAAACCTACTTGTTTTTACCTAATTAGTATAAAGATGTAACTACTGTGTAAGAATAACGAGGTACATATCGAACAAATAAGTGAATTAAAGATTATTACAGTATCTGGGACTACTTGAGTGAGAGTTTGTTCAATCCTAGAACTGCGATCGGATGTAGATTGAAACTGGTAAGTGTAGTTATAGACGGCGTGAGTTCTGTTAACAGTATTAAGTAACACAGTGTGATGAGGAAACCAAAAGAAAAAAACTCAAATAATGTTGACGTACATAAAAAATTTTTATAAAATAAATCAACAAAAGTTTAAGTATCTATTAAATTTACATGGTCGAATATTCATTAAAACTCTAAGTGATAAAATGAATTGTAATATAAACAATTATAAGTGTGTAGAAAAACGTGCAGTGACATCATGTAGGTGAAACTAACGAGATATTATCAGGTAAGTTCCTTATCTGGGGGTATCTAAGAGGATAAAAGGACGACTACTATTAAACTCGGTAAACTAAAAATGAAAATACTTTTTTCAACGATATTTGTAAGAACGTCTTCTTGACATTTCTACCGCCTCCTTATCCTGCCCTTCTGGTGAAAGAGGGAGTGTTTAAGGAGTTTTCTTGTAAGGTTGCGGCTCGTTTGAGGTGTTTTGTTGAAGACATCCGACCGTCTCCTGTAGTCCGTTGGTCTTTTCGTCTGGTAACAGAAGTTTTTGTCCATCCTTTTTTATATTTTCTACTTTTTCCTCTGTTTCCTCCACCCCTCCCTTGAGGCAGGGTCCTTCCCTTCGGGTAGGACCCTTCCCTTAAAATTCTTCTCCAAAGGTTTGTGGTCCTTTGTGAGAGGGACGGCTCAGACACCGCTCGGAACCTTTGTATCTCCCGTTGTATTGTCCTTCCTTTTTATCTATTTATTAATTTTGGTTCTCTAATGTTCGGGTTGTCATTGAGGGGGTCGCCTTTTCGTCGTGTCTGCGGACGTAGGCGGTAACCCTGCACCCCCGTCCCGTCCCTGCGTGCCCTCCGCGCCCGACGTCTCGAAACATTCTTAGCCCGTCCTTGCGGGGTGCGCGTTGGTCTTGGTAGATTGAACCCGATCGTTTGGTCTGACACCCTATCGATGGTGCGCTTTTCGAGCTTGTATTCTGTGGCGGTCCTGGCTCGTGTCTTGTTTCCTGCCTTGCCTTTTTCGGCCGACGTCTGGTAGGGGGCGGCCCCTGTCCGTCGGTCTCGGCATTCCTGACCTTTCCCCGTTAACGTCTGGGCCTCTCTGAAATGAATGGATTGACGTTCGTCCGAGGAAACGATTCTGAAGACCCCCACGACCTGTCAGTGGTAGATGGCGTGCCCCACGCGGTCGCCGGGCGGGTCTTTCGACTCGTCGTCGCCGTCTTTTCCACTGTTCGGCGCCGCTAGCGCGAGCGGTTTGAGGACTCGATGAGCCTGGACCCTTCCCGTGTTTCGCGTCAGGGTCGGCTTAGACACGGAGACTCCCGACGGACTCGCGGCTTGGACTCGCCGAACCTGGCCCCTTCACGTGCGTCGGATCCCGGCCGGGGTCTGCCAAGGGCCGACTCGTAGCATCTCGGCCTCGTCAAACACGCGGCGCTCTTCCCTGTCCAGTTCGCCCCGACTCTGTGACACACGTGTGCTGTCACGATAAACAAACGTTGTAGCGGGGAGGGGTGTCGCGCTGACTTGATGACTCTGATTTTTTGGTCGTTTGTCTTCTTCAATTTGTCTCCCTTGGTGGAACCTTCACTAGGGTGTGTCGGGTATTGTAGTCTCTTCCCGTTCTATATAAAAATGATAAAAATTTTAGTAAGGAAAAAAAACAAAAAACAAAAAAAAGAAAAAAGAAAAAAAAAGATTGAAAAAAAATTAACAATTCAGAAGATAAAGAGGAGCTTAAAAATAAAGATATTGGATGATAATGAAAAAAAAATTCCGTTTGTGGTATATATCAGAAACCTGCCAACAACCACCAAAAAACAAACAAAAAACAACAACATCAAAAAAACAAACAAAAAAAAAATTATGAAGAACCAAAAAAAAAAGAAAGAAGGAAAAAGGAAGACGAAGAAAAGAAATTATAACATAAAAACTTTTAGGTTGGAGATGAGATCTAAAAATTAGAAACGAGAATCCAAAAACAACAGTTAAAACATGTAAATTTTTGGGTTTGAAGTGATGGGTTCAAATGGACTCTCGTTCTAATGACCGAACTGGTGAGAGAGGAGGAAACCTGAGAGGAAAAAGAGGTGGTCCACCGGAGACAGAGAAAAGAGGGGGTAGAGAAGAGATAGGTTGAGACACTTAGAGACACACAAGGTCTGCCACCTCTTGTGGATTCCTTGACCAATGACCGTCCTAAACAGAGAGAGGAAGAGTAAGGAGAGAGAATAGGAGGACCAGTGGAGACAGATGAAGGAGGGAGAGGAGAAGGGGCATATTGAGGCATTTATGGAGACTCGCCAGGTCTGATATCTCGCGTGTATTCCTTCACTGATGACCTATCGAACGAGAGAGGAGAAAACTAGAGTGGCGTAGAGTAAGGTCAATGGAGATTGATGGGGGAGGTGGAAGAGAAGAGGAACATTGAGTCACTTGGAGAGACTCACAGGGAGTTACACCTCTTTGAAAAGTAGAAATTAGATCTACAAACTAGTAGCCACGACATATCTACCTCTTCAGATCTCCGATGACATTTTTATTTTGACTTTTGGTCTTCGTCCTCCGAATTTAGGTTTCGGACTTTTGTAATCTCTTGAGAACTTAAGTCCCTTGTAATTCGTTATCCTCGAGTCGTTTACAGAAGTATGGATGTGACTTTGGTTCGAGGTGGGTTCCCGGTTGTTCAAGGTTTTGCTCTGTATGGTGAGTTTAAGAGGTCGTTGTGTCCTTATGAGGGGACTCGAAGTTATATGTCCGTCGACTTTTAATAAGGTTTTGGAGACTACAGAGTATTGGGTAATGACCAGTGAGGTGACGTGAGGTCTCTCTTCTTTGGGTCTAGGTGGGTGGTCTTGAGGTTGTGTTCGGAGGGATTGGTCCTTTGGAACTGTTCGGTGACTATCTTGGGGTGGGTTTCACTCCTTCGAGGTATTATTTCTCTTGAGGTGTTTAATGGTCTTATATTTTTCCGGTGGGGTTTGCGTCGTTATATTGGTTCTACTTCTCTGTCTCCTTATGAGTCGTCCATTTCCTTGTTCTCTCAACGGGTAGTTTGGTTTGTTTTCTCCTTCTTCATCCCTTAGATGGACTCTTCCTTAAGGTTTATAACTATCACTTTTACTAGGTTTTAGAACTTTAGTTTTACCTTAGTGTCTATTTATCGGATCTCTGTTCCTACCTCTTCTACGTTCTTTCCAAATTGTTCCTGGATCTTCTTTATTTTTTCTCAGTTTTATATGACTTATTACGTTATTTACTCTAGTCTTTGTGAGACCTCCGTTGTTTATCATCTTATTACCTCCGTCTTCTGTCCTAATCACTTTATCTTCTATCTTACCATCTTTATTTACTTAGTCTCTCCTTTGTTCTTTTTGCTTAATTTTCTTTACTCCTGTTAGAGTCTCTGGAGGTCCTGTTATACTTTGCGAGGTTGTAAGCTTAATATCCTCAGGGTCTTCTTCTTCTGTCTTTCTTTCTAGTACTCTTTTAGGAACTCCTCTATTATCAACTTTTGAAGGGATTTTACCCCTTCCTTTATTAGTGGGTTCAGGTTCTTTGTGTCTCTCAAGGTTTATCCTATTTGGGTTCCGCTTTGTGGGGTTCTGTGTATAATTAGTTTAATTGTTTCTAGTTTGTGTTTCTTGTTTATAATTTTCGTCGTTCCCTTTTTGTTGTTTATTGTGTGTTCCCCTAAGGGTATTCCTATTGTCGGCTAGAAAGTTGTCTTTGAGAAGTCCGGTCCTCCCTTACCGTTCTGTATGAATTTCACTACTTTCTGTTATTGGATGTCGGGTCTAATGACATGGGTCGTTCCTAGAGTAAGTTTATGCTTCCTCTTTAGTTTTCGAAATGTCTGTTCGTTTTCGACTCTCTTAAGTCGTGGTGGTTTGGTCGAGAGGTGGTTTAAGATTTCCTATAAGAGATCTGTCCTTTGTGTTTTTCCCACATATTTGGGCTTGGGTTTTGTTATTTCATTTACCATTGCCCTAGTATGAATAGTTATTAATGGAATTTGCATTTACCCAACTTGCGGGGTTGGTTTTCGTTTCTGACCGGCTTACCTATGTTTTTGTTCTGGGGAGATATACGACGAATGTTCTCTGGGTGGAGTTTTGTTCCCTGTGTATGTCTGGACTTTCACTTCCCGACCTTTTTCTATATGGTGCGTTTATCTCTGGTTTTCTTTCGTCCTCACCGTTATGAGTAGGCTATTTTATCTGAAATTTTGTTTCCGACACTTTTCTCTGTTTCTTCCGGTGATGTATTACTAGTTTCCTAGTTAGGTTCTTCTTCTATATATTGTTAATATTTATATATACGTGGGTTATATCCTCGTGGCGTTATACATTCTGTTTACGATTGTTCATACTTTCCCCTTTAGTTGTTATTGTGTTATTATCACCCTCTGAAATTATGGGGTGAGTGTGGATACCTGTCTAGTTGATTTGTCTTTTAATTGTTTCTTTGCGTTTGAAATTTACTATGTAATCTAGTCAATCTGGATTAACTATAGATATCCTGTAAAGTGGGGTTTTGTTACTTAAAGTGAAAAAAAAGTTCACGAGTACCTTGGAAGAGGTCCTATCTAGTGTAGGACCCGGTATTTAGATTTGAACTATTTAAGTTTTTTTAGCTTTAGTAAGGTTCGTAGAAAAGACTGGTATTACGTAATTCTAATCTAGAGTTAATGTCCTCTTTTTGATAATTTTTAAGGTTGTATACGTCCAACTTGTTGTGTGAAGACTTGTTGGTTGTTTAGTGTCTTCTTTAGTTTTTTCTTTAGTTTTATACGTATCTTTGATTACTTTTACTTTTGTGTTGTTGGGTTTTGGACACCCTGTGATATTTTCGTCACGATTCTCCTTTCAAGTATCGTTATGTCCGTATGGAGTTCTTTGTTCTTTTTTCAGTTTATTTATTGGATTGAGATGTTGGTTTCGTTGATCTTTTCCTTCTTAACCTCTTGGGGTCTCAATTATCTTCCTTTCTTTAGAATTTTTAATCCCGTCTTTATTTACGTTTTCTTTGTTTTCTCTGGTATCGTTTTTAGTTGTTTCGGTTTTCGACCAAGAAACTTTCCTATTTATTTTAACTGTTTGGTAATCGGTCTGAGTAGTTCTTCGTTTCTCTCTTTTTAGTTTAGTTATTTTAATCTTTACTTTTACCTCTCTAGTGTTGTCTGTTGTGTCTTTATGTTTCCTAGTATTCTCTGATGATAGTCGTCAACATACGGTTATTTTACCTGTTGCACCTTCTTTACCTGTTTAAGAATCTTTTCATGCTAAAAGGTTTTGACTTGGTCCTTCTTTATCTTTTAGAATTGTCTGGGTAGTGTGCGTACCTTTAACTTTGACATTAGTCTTTAGAAGGTCGTTTGTTTTCGGGTCCAGGTCTGTCGAAGTGTCGACTTAAGATGGTTTTTAAAGGTCTTCTCGATTGTGGATAGGAGGAGTTTGAGAAGGTCTTTTAACGTCTCCTTCCATTTGAAGGTTTGAGTAAGATACTCCGGTGGTAGTGGGATTATGGTTTTGGACTGTTTCTACAGTGTTTTTTTCTTTTGATGTCCGGTTATAGTGACTACTTGTATCTACGTTTTTAGGAGTTGTTTTAAGATCGTTAGTCTTAGGTTGTTGTGTAATTTATCTAGTATGTGGTACTGGTTCACCCGAAATAGGGTCCCTACGTTCCTAAGAAGTTATAGGCGTTTAGTTAGTTACATTAAGTGGTGTAATTGTTTAACTTTTTATTTTTGGTATACTAATAGAGTTATCTACGTCTCTTCCGGAAACTGTTTTAAGTTAGGAAAATACTATTTTTGAGAGGTCTTTCGTCCTTATCTCTTCCTTGTATGGAGTTGTATTATTTTCGATATATACTGTTTGGGTGTCGTTTGTAATAGGAGTTACCACTTTTTAACTTTCGTAAAGGGGATTTCAGTCCTTGTTCTGNTTATCTGTAAAGAGGTTTCTTCTGTAGACCTACCCATTGTTTGTGTACTTTTCTACGAGTTGTAGTGAGTAATAGTCTCTTTACGTTTAGTTTTGGTGTTACTCCATGGTGAAGTGTGGTCAGTCTTACCGACGCTAGGTTTTTAGACGTTCGTTATTTACGACCTCTCCCACACCTCTTTTCCCTTGGGAGGATGTGACAACCACCCTTACGTTTGATCATGTCGGTGATACCTCTTGTCACACCTCTAAGGAATTTTTTAACGTTTATCTTGATGGAATACTGGGTCGTTAGGGTGACGACCCGTATGTGTGGCTCCTTTGGTCTTAACTTTCTCTGTGTACATGGGGTTACAAGTAGCGTCGTGACAAATATTATCGGTCCTGTACCTTTGTTGGATCTACAGGTAGTCGTCTACTTACCTATTCCTTCGACACCATGTATATGTGTTACCTCATGATGAGTCGGCAATTTTTCTTAAGTAAACTTAGTAAAGACTACTCTACCTACTTTGACCTCGGTTAATATGTCTCACTTCATTCGGTCTTTCTTTTTGTGGTTATGTCATATGATTGTGTATATATACCTTAAATCCTTCTACCGTTACTGCTGGGACATACGTTCTGTCCTTTTTTCTGTGTCTACACATATTACCTGAAAACCTGAGTCTCCCTCTCCCTCTCCCACCCTACTAAACCCTCTTACCGTAAGATTGTACATATGATAGTACATTCTTAACTTAGCGGTCAGATACAGACTGCGTCCTATGTCGTACGAACCCCGACCACGAACCCCTACTGGGTGTCTCTACAATACCCCTCCCTCCACCCTCTCCCCAAGTACAAACCCTTTNTGTCGTACGAACCCCGACCACGTACCCCTACTGGGTGTCTCTACAATACCCCTCCCTCCACCCTCCCCCCAAGTACAAACCCTTTCGTACATTCTTAATTTCTAAAATTTTAATTTTTTTATTTTTTTATTCTTTTTTTTTGTAAGAACGTCTTGATAATATGTGTACGTTCTCAAAGGGAACTCATAAATACACAGTCACACCTAAACGACCTAGTATTCCGTGTGCTTATAAATTTAGTTCATCTATTTTGGTTTGACAAAGGGTTGCACCAACTGGGTTAAATGTATATATTATCGTTGTAGATGCTCTCGAACGAAGGGGTATAAGAGGTCATACACCCTAATAACAAAGGGACTAAAGTAAAAAAGATAATTCAATAAACACGAAAGGAATGACTAAACACCTTACGACGCACGCGCGCGTGTGTGTGTGTGTGTATGTGTGTGTGGTATAAGAACGACGACGACGATTCAGTGAGGTCAGTACAGGCTGAGACACACTGGGGTATCTGTCGTCGGGTGGTCCGAGGGGGCAGGGACCCTAAGAGGTCTGTTCTTGTGACCTCATCCAACGGTAAAGGAAGAGGTCACGTACTTTCACTTCAGCGAGTCAGCACAGACTGAGAAGTACTGGGGTACCTGACGTCGGATGGTCCGAGGAGGTAAGAACCCTAAAAGGTCCGTTCTCATGACCTCAGCCAACGGTAACGGAAGAGGTAGTATAAGAACTATGTTAGGAAAAAAACAGATAGAGAATATAGACCATGTTCTTTATATTAGATAGACACGGAAACAGAAAGTGAGATATTTTATTTCCCTTTATACAATGGATGGACTAATTAAAATGCCCGACTGAACTGACTCGATTCACTATGGGTTTTTCGATCATTTATAATAAGGACCCGCACGGACACTCCCGCAAAGACCTTCTCTACTTGTAGACTTAGTTACGTGATGTATTTCTTTTAGTGGGAGTGGTTACGCCCAACCGTTACTAAGTTAGGTAGCTCCCAGATTTGACTTGTTTTGCCACCTTCAACGCGCTTAGACGAGGGACGAACTCGACTTTGTAGGTAGAAGAGGGTGGGAGTCTGGAATCATGAGGACCAAGAGTCCGAAAGTCTCAGTCTGCCCCTGAACATGGTGACCAAGAGGACTATGGAGTCCGGAAGTCCAAACCTGATTTTAGTGTGACCAAAAGGACCCGGAGGTCGAATACCTATTGTCTGGTTCCCTGATGAGTAGGAGGCATTGGTGTACTCGGTTGAGGAGTATTATTTAGAGATATATAAAGATAGAGAAAGAGAGACAGACAGATAGATAGATAGTACAACCAAAACAAAGAGAGATCTCTTGGGACTCATTATGTGATGGATCATTCTGACATAACTCTTTACATAATAAATTATATATATCTAATTAAGTTTATAATAGACAATATAGCATTTATGTTAATTTCATAATCGAAAATAATAATGTACCTTGAACGATACACAGTCCGTAATATTATGGAATAGATTAAATTAGAGTATTTTAGGATACTCCATAGTTACAATAATGAAGGTGAAATGTTTATTCGTTCAACTTCGAATCTTTCCAATTTATTAAACTAGTTCTAATATGTCGATTCTATATCATCCCGATCTGACATATGGGTTTGACAGACTTTGTCTCAAAGGTAAGAATTGGTTAGATGGTATGAATACGAAAAATGTAGCACTTTAACTTTTTGAGAATGTTTTGAGACGTTGTTCCGTTCTGTTACCTTTTATTACGAAACTGACGATGCAAGTAATGTATAAACCTTTTACATCAAAGATGGAACGTTTTATTAATCATCTTGAGTCTTACTAGTTATATTATGAATACATACGTATTATTGATCGTGTATTATCCACCAATTATTTCCCATCGATACTAATAATAGAGTATTATATTTTTATGGTACACTGTCTAGAAAGAGGAGTAAAATTCTTTTCCTTTTCATTTCTAGATTTGATTTCCCCATTCAACGGGTTTCAATGTACAACGTCTCACCAATATCTGGTATACGGATAGATTAACATTTCTGACATATATAGACTTTATACGATATAGTCTGATGATTTTTCCGACTTAAAGAGATTAGGTTTCCTGTTCCTGATATATGGTGTTTGCCATTTTACATTTCTACCTGTAACAATAATAATTCATTACAGGATTGTACTTTTCTATGAGTTGTAATGATGAATAATCTCTTTACGTTTAGTTTTGATGTTACTCTATAGTGGAGTGTGGTCAGTCTTACTGATAGTAGTTTTCCAGATGTTTATTTACGACCCCTCCCACACCTTTTCTCCTTTGGTAAGATGTGACAAACATCCTTTCATTTAACCATGTTAGTGATACCTCTTGTCATACCCCCAAAGAATCTTTTGATTTTTATCTCAATGATATGTTAGGTCGTTAGGGTGGGGCCCGTATATAGGTCTTTTCTACTTTTGAGATTAAACTTTTCTATGTACGTAGAGTCACAAACATCTTCGCGATAAAAGTTATTGATTCATTCTGTAACTTCCCTTTCGATACTGTTTAGATCTGTCACATAATTTTTCGTCTCTGTAGTGAAACGGCTGTTTCCAGATATATCAGTCTCGATACCAAAAAGGTCATCAGTACATACCTACACTCTCAACCTGGTATTTGTTCCGACTCGTGGTTTCTTGACTACGAAAGTTTGACGCCACGACCTCTTCTGAGTACTCTCAGGGAACCTGTCGTTCCTCTAGTTTGATCAGTTAGGATTTCCTATAGTTGGGACTTATAAGTGACCTTTCTGACTACGACTTCGAGTTTCAGGTTATGAAACCTATGGACCACGTTTCTCTGTTGAGTGACCCTTTTTTGGGTTACCACCCTTTCTGACTCCCGTTCTCCTCTTCCCCCGTTGTCTCATACTCTACCAAACTACCGTAGTCACTGAGTTACCTGTACTCAAACTCGTTTGAGGCCCTCTATTACCTCCTGTCCCTTCGGATCGCACGACGATAAGTACCCCAGTGTTTCTCAATCTGTGTTGGCTCGTTGAGTTAAGAGGTCCGGTCTTATGACCTTACCCATCGGAAAAGAAAGAGGTACCCTAGAAGGGTTGAGTCCCTAGTTTGGGTCCGGAGGGTGTAACGTCCGTCTAAGAAATGGTCGACTCGGTGTTCCCTTCGGGTTCGAATTATCTTTCTTTTTCAAACTTTGTTGTAAAGTGTTCATGTCATCTTAGGTATAGTGACCTCTATATTTTCCTTCCCGACTCTTTTGAGAACTAGTCAAAGAATGACTTTTCTGAGGACACAAGCCCCGAAGGGTCCATCACGATGATCATTTACTGGACGGACGGTTCCGTCCTCTACATTCTCTGAACCCAAGTTAAGGACCCAGCTCTTCTAAGGGACCTCCTCCCGTATCGTTTGGTGAAGTCATAAGAACAGACCTTTTAGGGTGCCTGTCTCCTCGTCTCAGTCTGTGTTGACTTCACTGAATCGTGTGTGTGTGTCTTCAGTACAGTAAAATTTTCAATTCCTAATCTACTTTTCGTTCTAACAAAGTCCTTCCATCCACATTCACACTCCATCTTTTGACTTGACTTACTAAAAAATCTAAGAGATCGGTGTGTTAAGATATTGAAACATAAAGGGAACAAGGTTTTTTATAGTCGTCAAGGATTTCGTTAATTTTGTCTTCATCGAAGTCGATGGACTAAAAAGAGAAAGGGGCACAGAAATAAGGGAGAGGATGAGTTATACGACTAAACTTATTCGAAGCTACGGTGAGTTTTGACTCCGTACTTTATGTTCGCAAGGGTGGCTCGAAAAATGTTAACCACGACTTTAGAGTTTGATCCTACATCGTACTTGGGTAGAGGGTTCATATAGTATACAAGATGGATGGTAAAGTAGTCCCTTTCTTCTAGTAGATAAAAAGACGAACTTTACTAAAGTAAAGGATGGAAGTCGACCTATTAAATAGGTAAAGTTTTTGTTTTCTATACCTAAAGTGAAAACACATAAGACAGATGGTTTATGACTCTGTAAAGTAGGTGATTAATGACTTTCCTCATTCTGTTCATGGTTGACTTCTATATCATTAAGAAAAAGAAAAAACAAATTAACACCATTCTTGTGAAAATTGTACTCTAGGCGGACACATTGTTTTAAAACTCACACGTTATGTAATAACATATGTGTTATGTAATAACATCTGTTAGATGGACAACATGCCCATCTAGAAATCTTGAATGAATAGAACGTATTGACTTTCAAACATGGTAAATTTGCTATTCAGGGGTAACTAGGGAGGGAGGTCGGGAACCGTTGGTCTTAAGATGAAAGACGAAGATACTCAAACTGTCAAAATCTTTGGAGTACTTTAACCCTTGTACGTCACACACAGGAAGAGACGTGTACGTGCGTACGGACGGGTCCACACGGGTCGAGAAACTCTGGGGGAAGATACTGACGACGAAAGTAAATCATATTCCGTGATGTGCAAGTGGACGCAGTAGCGTGTAACGTTCTAAAGGAAGAAAAAAATGTACAATATAGTAATCTTTTTTAAGTACGGACTAAAACACTTGAAAAAGTTTTAACATTAAATAACATTTAGAAAAAGAGTAGGATTTATTTATAACCAAAGGTACGGAGTCATTTTCTGGAAGTCATGGACTAAGAAAGTATTTTTTAGATAACTTAATAAGTTACGATATGAAACCCTTCTAAAAATATTGATTTTACAAAAAATTTCTTTAGTAAGCACCGGTAAAAGTATAATGCGTCGAAGACCGTTCCAATGAAGGTGTCTCTTCCACGTAAGGTATCAGTGGTCTAAGGTGAATAGGTCGTATAAACTAACCTTTTACAGTTTATTAATAATGTTCGAACCTATCATTCGTAATGTTAGGTTAAGCACAAAATACTCTGTCCTCATCCAGTAGGTTTGTCTTCTTTTTGTTCTCTTATGGAACACGTTGTTACTTTTTCCAAATTTGAAAATTACCACGGTGACAAGGGACTTCATCGTAACGTAGTCTAACCAGGTACCTCGAAACTTTTATTGTATGTGATTTCCCAGTGTAAACCTGAAAGATTAAGTCCTCCGAATCTCATTCGGGTCTTTAGTCTTGACTAGTCAGACTGCACACGGAGGGGTCACCTCTTCGTGACTAAACGGACCATTCCGGGTGTCAAACTTCATACCAGTGATCTCAGTGTTACTGACCGAGGACGAGTCTTGGTAGAGGTTTGATGGAGTTGTGAATTCGGATTCTTGATCGCTCGATGAACCCCAAAGAACCTTTGTGACACGGAAACGAGTATTACAAGAAAAAGGACCTTATTTGAAAGGGGGAACATATTGACCTCGTAAGATAAGGATAAAGTTCTGTTTCGGGGGTTTAACAGTATGAAGGGATCGCTGGGGGTTCTTTTTAATTAGTGTAAGATAAGATTCGGAGGTCGGATCAGACATATATATAAATGTATTATATATATTATATGTATATATGTATTATTTTATATTATAACCTCTTCCTTTACCGACGGGCGAGGTTATAAGAACAGACCCTTTAAGGTACCTGTCTCCTCTGACCGTTCGACGTCAGCACCCCAGCCTTTTCTCAGCCTATGCTGACTCGTTGTTGTTTATTATATTATGTGTGAGACAACAACAACAAATCAATGATTCAACACAAGTTCAGAAAACGGTGGGGTACCTGAGATCGGACGGTCCGAAGAGACAGGTACCCTAAGAGGTCCGTTCTTATGATCTCATCCACCGGTAAGAAAAGAAGTCACCTAGAAGGACTGGGTCCCTAGTTTTAGTCCAAAAGACGTAACGTCCGTCTAAGAAGACTCGGTGGTCTCTTCAGGAGAAAACCCGAGTTCAGTAATGTTAACGACTGAAGAGACAGAAGGGGTCCTCCGATTCTTTATAACATTCTTTCTCTGAGCCCGTGGACCCAGACTCACACACACACACACACACACACACACACACACACACACACACACACACAAATCAGTGATTCAGTACAGACTGAGAAACGTTGGGCGTGTGGGTACCTGACGCTGTGAAGTGACAGGGAGTGATAGAGGATCTCAAACGAGTTTAAGTACAAGTAACTCAACCACTACGATAGGTTGGTAGAGTTAGGAGATGGTGGGAGAAGAGGAAAACGGAATTACAAAGGTTCGTAGTCCCATAAAAGGTTATCCAGTCGAGAAGGGTAGTCCACCGATTTCATAACCTCGAAGTCGAAGTCGTAGTCAGGAAAACTTCTTATAAGTCCCAACTAAAGGAAATCCTGACTGACCAAACTAGAGGAACGTGGAAATAAAATCCACTGAGACTGTTAGATAGTCAACATAGATCTTACATTGAGTTTTGAATGGAGTGTAGTTAAACAAATTTTACGTAAATAAAACTTTCTACATTTATTTTAAAAAGAATTTGATTATAGTACACCTTTTGTAACAGTACTCTACGAATATGAGGTTATTCTCTTCAAACTTTTAATTCGCGATTCTTGGTAAAGTAGTTCTTCTGTAGAAGACTCCCTGAACTTGTCTTACTTTCTAGAAAGTACTAGACAAGTACCTCAAGGTTTGTGTCCTTGGTGGTGTCCTCTAGGTTTCTACGGGCTCTATACTGAGAACGGGAGTTCCTAAACCGTTCGATTTAATTTATTGAGTGTTTGATTCTCTCTTTTTAGTAGTCACAATTAGTTATGAGAAGTCTGTACTTACACACTGGTCTTCGGTAGAAACGTGACACAGTTTCTTTGAATTTGAACACAAAAGAGAAATAAAGAAGAAAAACACTAACACTTAGGACGAACTGATTTTCCTATAAAACAGTCTAAGAAATTGAGTAAGTAATTAAATTGTTATAAAGAACTAGTAAAGGGTATGGTCTGTGAAGCGATTCGTGTCTATTATGACTTTTTGTTCTGTTTATGAAAAGGAATCTCCGTAAAAATTACTTTTGTCTATTTACTGTATGTGTATCAGTTGGATTTTTATTTCGTTTGAATTGAGACGCACCCCCAGTACTTTCTGAAGAGCTCCTGCTGTTGTAAATTGAACTTAGAAGTCTCTCCTCAACCTCAAACGGTCTTTATAGTAATAACTCCGTTACTACCTTGACCTATACCTTAAACAAAAATGACCCGTAAGATTGATTATTTTCGGAGGTCGATACGTGTGTATTGTTTGTTAGGCTTTTCCACTGTCGCAAGGATCTCTACCCACAACCTATAAGACGGTAAAGGGACAGATCTTAGGGAATCTAATAAAAGGATCCGTGAACTTAAAAAAATTTTTTCAAAAGGGTTACATCTAGGAGACCTCACGATCCCCGGTTTAATCAGTAAAAAAATTTTATAAAATATGGACAATTGCTTTCCTTAAAGTTGTTTGAAAACATACTCACGTACACACTTTTTGTGGACTCCTTAATGAAAAACTACGGTATTTTTGAAACTGAACCTTTATTTATATAACAGAGGTCTTAAACGTTCGTACCCGTAAAGTCAGGAAAGGAAAATTTTCACTCCGAGGAGCCTCTTCTTTTTGAGAGTGTCATAAAAGTTTTTCATCTTCTATAAAGTCACTTGTCAGTCACTTTCATAAAGTTTAAGGATCGACTGTTTTTACTTTTTCTTTTGTAAGTTGTATGGTTAAAAAGTTATAAAAGAAGAATTCGAACTAAAAATATTGGTATTTACATATGTCAGTGTACCACCTTTCGACCTTGTATGTCTTGTTTTATTATTACTAGGACGAACGACAGCAAACGACGTGTTGAAGAGATACGGGTCATGACAGGAAGTGTATGTAATGTAGTATAGTAGGAGTGGTGTTGAGACACTCAATTCATAAGATTAACAGAAACAAAATGTTATTTCCTTCTCCGACTTCCACTAGGATCTCTATAGTCCTCCCCATCGTGGTCTGTTTGAAGTCTACAGACTAAAGTTTCGGGAGTGCGAATTTGTAGAAGGTACTCCGGTGGTTTTGGAGTAGATCGACGTACAAAAGGAATTTGTAAGGTACTGTATAAATGTAACCCGTGATGTGGTCCACGATCTCCGTCGGTCTATTCATGTCAGAGACGGTAGTGTCTTAGATACAAGATCACCTGTAACGTGTTCATTAATCCTTACACTCATATTTTTTCCTTTGCACTCCCCACCAAACCCTGACATATTATGTCCTTGGTTTAAATCAGTAGACTTAGGGTTTTGTATAGGGGTCCAGTAGAAAGCTATATGAACGAATGTATCTAGTCACTATGATAAAGACTTAAAAGTCACAATGAAACAATTAGATTGGATATAGGGTTCTTAAAGGACTTATTAATTTAAATGAACAAATTGGGCTCCTCGCCACCGACTCGTCCGTGTCCTCCCGGATCTCCTCGATAGGGTGTAACTTCCAGTCCTTGTCGTCGCAATTCCTCTATGGGGATCAGGTTCCATTCCTCGTCGTCGACACGAAACGACCTCGTCGGTACTTCTCTATGGTGTGCGGGTTCCATTCTCTTTGGTTCATTCTACCATCCACAACGTTCTCCCGTAGTCTCCCGTCTGTGTGACTTTGGTATGAGTGTCTTTTGATCAGTTAGATTAGTGTGATCCTGGTGTCGGAACACATTGAGTTACTTTGGTTCGGTACGAACGCTCCGTTGGGTTCTACCCGCCTAGTACCACCTGTCCAGACTGTCTTACACCAGGTGACCTCTTCCCTTATTGTTTGGTGAAGTCATAATAACGGAACTCTTGGGGTACTGTCATACTTTTCCGTTTTACTGTCCTATGACTTTCTCCTTGAGGGGTCCAGTCATCCACGGGTTATACGATGACCTCTAGTCACCTCTTTATTAAGGTCTTTCTTACTTCCGTACCCCGGTTTCGTTTTTGTTATGGGTCAACACCTACGCTGACCACTATCTTCGTTTTAGGCTACGACATTCTCGTTATAACGTATCCTTGGACCTTACAGTCCAGGTACTTAGTTCCGTTTAACCTTCACCAGTTTGTTCTATACCGTTCCCACTTGCAGTTGTAGGATCCTTAGTCGCTTGATTTTACCTGACCGTACCCACTTAAATTGAGTCTACTGGTAATATAGATGATGACACCCGTCCTTAGGGAGTCTTCTTTACCTCATCGGTAGTACCAGTTGTTTTCTCAGGTTTGACGTCAGGAACCTACGTCAGAGTTTTTGCTGTCTTACTAGAGACAAGCAGAGGTTCCGTTTGGTAAGTTATAGTGTCAATACGTTCAGATACGGGGTTGGTCATTGCGACTTCCTTGACTTCAACTTGCCGAAATGCTTCTGGATGCTCTGGAAAATCTTGATTGTGGGTTTTTTCTACAGGAAAAGCAATATTCCCTGACCTTACGTTTTCATCCTTCAGTTCTTTGTGGACCTCATTGTCCGTTTAAACCGGAACCTTACACCTTACTTCGTCCCGTTTCTGATTCTCTCAAAACGGTTCTTTTACGTGACCAGTATCGTTTGTGGGAGAAGGTTGTTGTGTTCTCTTCTGAGATGTGTACCTGTAGTGGTCTACCAGTTGTGGCTTTCGTCTAACTAATATAAGAAACGTCGGTTTCTACCTCTTCGAGATATGTCAGTTGTTTTTGTTCTGGTCCTCGACTGATACCGAGTCTAGTGCTTGAGGAATAACGGTTTAAGTCTGAATTTAACTTCTTTCATCCCTTTTGGTGATCTGGTAAGTCCATACTGGATTTAGTTTAGGGAATACTAATATGTCACCTTCACTCTTT
>SJYO01038983.1:11556412-11656687 GCA_006410555.1 Capra ibex | reverse complement strand
TTAGGACTTTCTACTACGACACTTTCACGACGTGAGTTATACGGTCGTTTAAACCTTTTGAGTCGTCACCGGTGTCCTGACCTTTCCCAGTCAAAAGTAAGGTTAAGGTTTCTTTCCGTTACGGTTTCTTACGAGTTTGATGACGTGTTAACGTGAGTAGAGTGTGTGATCATTTCATTACGAGTTTTAAGAGGTTCGGTCCGAAGTCGTTACGTACTTGGCACTTGAGGGACTACAAGTTCGACCAAAATCTTTTCCGTCTCCTTGGTCTCTAGTTTAACGGTTGTAGGCGACCTAGTACCTTTTTCGTTCTCTCAAGGTCTTTTTGTAGATAAAGACGAAATAACTGATACGGTTTCGGAAACTGACACACCTAGTGTTAGTTGACACCCTTTAAGAAGTTCTCTACCCTTATAGTCTGGTGGATTGGACGGAGAACTCTTTAGACATAAGTCCAGTCCTTCGTTGTCAATCTTGACCTGTACCTTGTCTGACCAAGGTTTATCCTTTTCCTCATGCAGTTCCGACATATAACAGTGGGACGAATAAATTGAAGATACGTCTCATGTAGTACTCTTTGTGACCCGACCTTCTTCGTGTTCGACCTTAGTTCTAACGGCCCTCTTTATAGTTATTGGAGTCTATACGTCTACTGTAGTGGGAACACCGTCTTTCACTTCTCCTCGATTTTTCGGAGAACTACTTTCACTTTCTCCTCTTACTTTTTCAACCGAACTTCGAGTTGTAAGTCTTTTGCTTCTAGTACCGTAGACCAGGGTAGTGAAGTACCCTTTATCTACCCCTTTGTCCCTCTTGTCACAGTCTGAAATAAAACCCCCCGAGGTTTTAGTGACGTCTACCACTAACGTCGGTACTTTAATTTTCTACGAATGAGGAACCTTCTTTTCACTACTTGTTGGATCTATCATATAAGTTTTCGTCTCTATAATGAAACGGCCGATTCCAGGTAGATCAGTTCCGATACCAAAAAGGTCACCAGTACATACCTACACTCTCAACCTGACGCTTCTTCCGACTCGCGGTTTCTTAACTACGAAAACTTGACACCACAACCTCCTCTGAGAACTCTCCGGGAACTTGACGTTCCTCTAGGATAGTCAGGTAAGACTTCTAGTCGGGACCCTAAAGAGACCTTCCTTACTACGATTTCGACTTCGAGGTCATGAAACCGGTGGAGTATACTTCTCAACTGAGTAACCTTTTCTGAGACTACGACCCTCCCTAACCCCCGTCCTCCTCTTCCCCTGCTGTCTCCTACTCTACCGACCTACCGTAGTGTTTGAGCTACCTGCACTCAGACTCACTTGGAACCCTCAACCACTACCTGTCCCACCGGACCGCACGACGTTAAGTACCCCAGTGTCTCAGCCTGTGCTGACTCGCTGACTTGACTTGACTTGAACAATATGGACACATACGTTAAAAATTTGTGTCTTTACGTAGTTAATTGGTAAAGATAATGACATATAAGACAGTCAAAAGCTAAAAAGAAACAATATTTTTATTATATTATTATAGTAAACGTATTTTAAAATGACATACAGGCTGACAAAAGAACCCTTTTTCTTGGGGCTTTTGACCTTCCGACGCCTATGGATCTCATAATCTCCTAAAGTTTTTATGTAAACGATATAGTCACTTACATATTTACTTTCAAGTTTTTTAATAGTGACAACGTTAAACTTTCTCTACATACCAATAAGACTTCCTCTTTTTACATGAAGATTTATCAAGAACAATATTGAGTTCAGGTTTAACAATTATAACTGACATTTTTTACTTTTCGTCACCTGTGATAGTAGTTAATGTGAAAGACATTAAAACATGTCTTAGTGTAAGGAAGTAATCGTATTTGGTCTTGGAGGAGGAACTAGTAGTGACGGGTCGTAGTTTTGACTGACGGTGTTTTTGTGGCCAATCTTTCCGATCGACACTTAAAGTTGTATGAGGGACAATGGAGTAGTTCACTCCTCTCGAGACCCCTAGTCGATACACAGGAGCCTGTGTAAAGAATTGAGGAATCCAAGGTTAAAGGTGTAGATTTTTCGACCCTTATCATCGAGGTCGAAGTGTAGAAGTCTCATAATCTTCCCTGTCGTAAGTGTACGACGTGTGCACACGTCGTCCATGGCAGTCCAGGAAACGTACGATGTATGGTATGGGTCGTCACCACTGAGTTCGTAGCCGAGTATATGGTTCTTTCTTTTTATACCCCCCATCCTTTGTCCCCTACTCCCTTACCGCCGACTTCTATGTCTCAAGGATGATAAATCTTATCTACAGATGTGGGGGTACAAGTATCGTCGTAATACAGGTAGTCGACTATTTGCCATGTATATACTTATAAAAAGTTGGTAGTTTTTCCTTTAGGACGGTTAACACTGTTGTGCCTACTTTGAACTCCGTAATACGTTTCACTTTATCCAGTCTCTTTCTGTTTATGACATACTAGAGTGAATATTTACGGTAGATTCTCTTGTTTGAGTATCTTTTTCTCTAAGCAAAACACCAACGGTCTCCGTCCCTCACTCTCATCCCCTTACTCTATTCCACCAGTTTTCAGTATGTGAAGGTCCACATTCTATTTGTTCATGACCCCTATAGTAAGACGAGTTACCGATGTCAATTGTGAGGACTTACCATATAAATTTGTAACGATTCTGCACACGTGGGTACCGACTGAGTACAGCTACAAACCGTTTTTGGTGATGTTATAACATTTCATTAATCGGAGGTTAATTTTATTTAATTAAAAAAATTCAACGATTCTTTCATCTGGGATTTTCAAAAGTAGTGTTTCTTTTTTTGTAAAAGGAGAAAAAGAAAAAAACATAGAAATACTGTATTACTTATAATTCGAATAACACTATTAATACAGTTCTATATACATTCAGTGTAGTAATACGGCATGTGGGATATGAACGTGTCATGCTATACAGTTAATATGGAGTTATTTTGACTTTTTTTTTTTTCTACACCTCAAAGAAGAATTCCACTATTTTTACAAGACTTTAACTGATACCACTACCAATGTGTATAGACACTTAAGTAATTTTCGGTGACTTAAAAAATTTAATTCATTAATTGAAATTAACCTCCTGTTAAAGAAATGTCATAGTACCACCAGAAATGGTATGTAACTGTACTTAGAGGGTGTCCACGTGTGTACAGGGGAATAGGACTTGGGGGGAGGGTGGAGGGAGACGCAACAGGGTCTCGTGGTCGAAACTCAAAGGGACGAAGTCCGTAGCTTGAACGTGACCAGTAGATAAAATGTATATTTGGTAACTTAAAATATGAGATTTATCCACTTATCATACTCTGTATTTAATATGGAGTGATTTCGACACTCTTTTTCTCTTTTTATTCAATAATTACCGTTAAAGTGGAATCAAGTGTAAGACCAGTTACACTCTAACATAAAACTGAGTAAACTAATTACAAATAATCCGTGGACGAAGTTTGTACGGTTCTTACTACGATCTACCGTCTCTGTCTCGTCGTACATTCGGTTTGTTTCGGGTTGGGATTTCCTCGATTGTTGTCCGGGTTTGGTATCCGTATATATTATTATAGTCCGTACCATTCACGATATTTTTTTATCTCTTTTCCTAACGTTCGATTTTCCACTACTCCCACTGTCGATACTACTCCCATTATGGACTCCTCAATGGGTCCTTGTATTTCTTTTGACTTATTTAATTTTCTCGTCGACCTTGTCCCCTTTACAATTTATATTATGTGGACTCCCCGCCCCCCACCCCCCCCCGCCTTACTCACACCATTTCAGTTCTTTATCCCTTTTATGACCACCTGGACCTCGTCTGACTCAAGGACAGAGATTCAGACACGAAGACAATCGGACCCATTGACGAACTTGGACAAAATGTTTTACCGTGTTAGAGTGGTCTTTATTAAACCATAATATATCATGGTGTAACTCGAAGGGACCACCGAGTCTCCAATTTCGCAGACGGACCTTACGCCCTCTGGACCCAAGCTAGGGGCCCAATCCTTCTAGGGAACCTCTTTCTTTACCGTTGGGTGAGGTCATAAGAACGGACCTCTTAGGGTACCTCCCTCCTCGGACCATCGATGTCAGGTACCCTACCGTTTCTCAACCTGTGCTGACTCGTTGAAGTGAAAGAAAGAAAGTCATGGTGTAACCACTTGAACCTTATTTTGGTTTTATCGGGTAGAATCTGGTTTTTGCGTCTTTTAAAAGGTAGTTACCAGAAGGAAGAAGAAAACCTTATTTAAAGAAAACAATAAGAAAAGGTCAAAACAACTCTATACACTGTATGTTTTGACGTATTCAAATCCAACATGTCGTAATCAACTGAATGTACATAGCACTTTACTAACGGTCTCAATTCAAATCAATTGTAGGTAGTAGAGTGTTCCTAGGGAAAGAAACTCTGTTTTTGAGAATCCCAGATGAAAGAATTGATGAAAGGATATAGTACGTCGTCACGATTGATGTCAGTAGCACGATATGTAGTATAGGGATCATGAATAGAAAATAGACCTTCACTGAAAATAGGTTAAAGGGAGGAGATTGTGGACGGAAGCCATTGGTGTTTAGACTGGAAGAAACAGGTACTCATACCAAATTTTTGTTTTTTTTTTTGAGAAGTTTTTAACGAATAATTTCGCAGTAGTAACCCTGAAGGGACCTCCAGGTCACGGTGTCAGGTCGAGGTCGTCGGTCCCTAAGTTGGACTTCCCCACTCGTCACAGCCGTTCTTTGACTCCGTCGGAGAGTCGAAAGAACCTGACGGACAAATAAAGTTCGCATACTAAGAGAAAATATGGAAATGTTTTCGTAATCCAGTCTCCAAACTATAAAAATCAAGGGTAACTGGGTCTAAATAAAAAGAGGTTTTTAGTAACAACGGGGAGTTTTCCTGAAGGAAGGAGTCACTAAGAGAATAGATGAAAAAGAGTACACACGAACACTCATGTGACATTGAGTACGATTACAGACCCGACGTATGGTGTAAGGAGTCAAATTAAGAATAGAAAGATTCAGGACAAACGGGGATCATAGGAGTCGAGTGATAAAGATTCTTTCCCGAAGATCGATATTTATAGAGATTTCAGGGATTAGAGATATTCGATATCATCTTATACGATTGTAATGTCGTAGGGAATTTAGAAATCGAAGATTGATGAAATTAATAAGGATTCAGGAAAACTTGACACCACAACCTCTTCTGAGAACCTTCAGGGAACCTCCTGACCAACATTCCTCTAGGTTGGTCAGGTGGGATTTCCTCTAGTCAGGACCCACAAGAAACCTTCCTGACTACGATTTCGACTTTGAGGTTATGAAACCGGTGGAGTACGCTTCTCAACTGAGTAACCTTTTCTGAGACTACGACCCTCCCAACCCCCGTCCTCCTCTTCCCCTGTTGTCTCCTACTCTACCGACCTACCGTAGTGACTGAGTTACCCGTACTCAAACCCACTTGAGATCCTCAACCACTATCGGTCCCTCCGGACCGCACGACGTCAAGTACCCCAACGTCTCTCAACCTGTACTGACTCGTTGACTTGACTTGACTGGACTTCACGATTTAAGTCGTTTGAGGAAACAGTATTTGTGGAAGGAGTGTTTATCCGAAGTCTATCGTTAGGGAGGGTACCAGAGTTCGACGTCGGAGACACGAGTGGGACCTTGTAAGAAAACATTTTCAGGAACTTGTTTACAGTTACTAATTGAGATAGTTAATAAGAAACTCGTGTCGACGTCTTCCGAAATACGGAAGAGTACGAGGAGAGTTTTTGTTATTCGTGGAATTATAAGAGAAGTCAGTTGAGTCGGTTCCTTTCCTTTTTTGTTCAGTCTTAGTGTTTCGGATTGAGGAAGTAAGGTCCAGGGAAGGATTTCTTGTTTCCCTTCCCCAAATCCCGGTACGGAGGTAAAACAGTCATTACGGATTGCGCCGAGGGTTGTCAGGTCACCAATTGTTAGACTGAACGATATGTCCCCTACACCCAAGTTAGGGACCAGTTCCTTCACTCTAGGGTGTATGACACCGGTGTTGGTCTCTCGTATACAGTATTGATCTCTCAGGTATGAAGTGTTTCTTGGGCGTACACGTCACTTCTAGAGTCGACGTCGATTCTGGGTTGTCTCGGTTTATTTCTTCATTTAGTAGAAAAAATTTTTTCGAACCCCGACGGAACCACCGAGTCACTACTTTTAAGGTTGACGGTCACGTCTCTGTTACCAAGTCAGAGACCAGACTCTTCTAGGGTGCGTGGTACCTCGTTGATTCGGGTACGTGGCATTGACAGTTCGGACGCGAGATCTCGTGTCCTTAACGTTGTTGACTTCGGGCGTGTCGGGTCTCGGACACGAGGTGTTCTCTTCGGGTGTGAAACCTCATTTCTCCTCGGGGGTGAGTGATGTTGTTTTCTTTTCGGGTACTTCGTTACTTCTAGGTCGTCTCGGTTTTTATACATTTATTAAAAAAAATTAAAAATTTTCGAAGTATAATAGTTTTGTACAATAGGTTTTAATATAATATATATAATATGTATATAAGTAATTTATGAATAAATGGATTTCAATTACTTTATAAACTTTTTAAAATCTTTGTTCATTTCGGATTACGGTATTTCTTATTGTGACGTATCCTTGGACCTACAATCCAAGTACTTAGTTCCATTTAACTTGTACCAGTTCGTCCTCTACCGTTATCGCTTGTAACTGTAAAATCCTTAGTCACTTGACTTTACCTGTCTTTACCCATTTAAATTAATCGTACTGATAATATAGATGATGATACCCATTCTTAGAGAATCTTTTTTACTTCATCGTAAGTCCTAGTTGTTTTCTCAGACTTTACGTCATGAACCCACGTTGGAGTTTTTACTATCTCACTAGAGTCAAACAAAGGTTCCGTTTGGTAAGTTGTGGTGTTATTAGGTTCTGATACGGGGTTGGTGATTGTGACTTCTTTGACTTCGATTTACAAGATACTTCTGGATGGTCTGAAAGATCGTACACGTATGATTCAACGAAGTAAGTACAGGTTGAGTAACGTTGAGGTACCTGACATCGGGTGGTCCAAGGAGACAGATACCCTAAGAGGTTGATTGTGGGTTTTGTCCACAGGAAAAGTAGTATGTCCTAATCTTACGTTTTCATCCTTCAGTTCTCTATGGACCTCATTCTCCGTTCAAACCGGAACCTCATGTCTTACTTCGTCCCGTTTCCGATTATATCAAAACGGTTCTCTTGAGTGACTTGTACCGTTTGTGGGAGAAGGTTGTTGTGTTCTCTTGTGAGATGTACCCGTAGTGGTCTACCACTCGTGACTTTAGTCCAACTAATATAATAAACGTGAAACTTTACCTCTTCGAGATATCTCAGTCGTTTTTGTTCTGGACCGTGACTAACACCTAGAAGAGTACCAGTGGAATAAGGTTTTAAGTCCGAATTTAAATTCTTTCACCTCTTTTGGTGATCTGTTAAGCCCATACTAGATTTAGTTTAGAGTACTAATATGTCATCTCCACTGTTTATCTGAGTTCCCGAATCTATACCATCTGTCTGACGGACTTCTTAATACCTGTCTCCAAGTATTATAACATGTCCTCCACGATTGATTTTGGTAGGGGTTCTTTTTCTTTACTCCTTTCCGTTTCCGACAGACTCCTCCGGACTGTTTATCGACTCTTTTCTTCCCTTCTCTTTCCGTCTCCTCTTTCCTTTTATGTACAGGTTGACTTTCGTCTCGAGGTTTCTTTTCGTTCCTCTCTATTCTTTCGGAAGAATGCACTTGTTACGTTTCGTTATCTCCTTTTGTTATCTTACCCTTTCTGATCTCTAGAGAAGATCTCTTAATCTCTATGGTTCCCTTGTAAAGTACGTTTTTACCCGTGTTATTTCCTGTCTTTACTGTTGCTGGATTGTCTTCGTCTTCTCTAGTTCTTCTCCACCGTTCTTATATGTCTTTTGACATGTTTTTTCCAGAATTATTGGGTCCATTGGTGCTACAACATCAGTAAGTAGATCTCGGTCTGTAGGATCTCATACTTCAGTTCACCCGGAATCCTTTGTAATGATACTTGTTTTGACCTCCTCCACTACCTTAAGGTCGACTCAGTAACGTTCAGGATTTTCTACTACGACACTTTCACGACGTGAGTTATACGGTCGTTTGAACCTTTTGAGTCGTCACCAGTGTCCTGACCTTTTCCAGGTAAAAGTAAGGTTAGGGTTTCTTTCCGTTACGGTTTCTTACAAGATTGATGACACATTAACGTGAGTAGAGGGAACGTTCCATTACTAGTTTGATGAAGTTCGATCCGTAGACCTTGGTTCTCAAGGTCTACGAGTTCGTCCTAATCTTTGTTGTCAATCTCGACCTGTACTTTGTTACCTGACCAAATTTTAACCCCTTCCTCATGCAGTTCCGACATATAACAGTGGGACGAATAAATTGAATATATGTCTCATGTAGTACGTTTTACGATCCGACCTACTTCGTGTTCGACCTTAGTTTTGACGGCCCTCTTTATAGTTATTGGAGTCTATACGTCTACTGTGGTCGGAATACCGTCTTTCACTTCTCCTTAACTCCTCGGAGAACTACTTTCACTTTCTCCTCTCATTTTTTCAACCGAATTTTGAGTTGTAAGTCTTTTGATTCTAGTGTCGTAGTCAGGGTAGTGAAGTACCGTTTATCTACCCCCTTTTGACCTTTGTCACTGTCTAAAATAAAACATCCCTGAGGTCTTAGTAACGCCTACCACTGACGTCAGTGTTTTAATTTTCTGCGAACAAGGAACCTTCTTTTTGATACTGGTTGGATCTGTCGTATAATTTTTCGTCCGTGTTGTAAAACGACTGGTTCCAGGCATACCATTTTCGATACCAAAAAGTCAACAGCATGTACCTACACTTTCAGTCTGGTATTGTCTCCGACTCGTGATTTATTGACCACGAAAGCTCAACGTCACGACCTCTTCTGACAACTCTCAGGGAACCTAATGTTTCTATAGTTTGGTCAGTTAGTATTTCCTTTAGTAAAGACTTATAAGTAACCTTCCTGACTACGACTTCGACTTTGAGGGTTATGAAACCGGTGGACTGTGTTTCTCGGTTGAGTAACCTTTTGTGGGACTACGACCCTTTCTAATTCCCGTTCTCTTCTTCCTCTACTGTCTCCTACCCAACCAACGTTCCGTAATGGCCGAGTTACCTGTACTAGAACTCGTTTGAGACCCTCTATTACTTCCTGTCCCTTCAGACCGTACGACGTCAGGTATCCCAGTGGTTCTCAGTCTATACTGAATCGTCGACTAGTTGTTTTTGTGAAAACCTAGGTAGTTTTAGAACAAGAAGGTCAATGACGAATATAGGGTGTTATAGAAAAGTAGGGACACTATCAGGGGATTGACAACGAAAAATAAAAGAAGAGGATCTATAAGAAAGGAAAAGGGGGTTAATAGGACAGAATTTAGTAGAAGGAGGGAGACTAAAATATGATGTCCAGTGTTAAAGGAACCTTTTATTTTAGCGGTTTTGTCCTTATATATGTCCATCTAAAAGTGTCCATCTAAAATGTTAGACCGGAGCCAGACAGAATATCTGTTAATTGTATATAGGAGGTTATAGTTTATAGGAGGTTATACTCCTTTCCGTCTTTAAGTGATCACTGGAAGTTACCATAACCTTTGGCTCACGGGAGTAGTAGGACGGGATATTATCAATTATGGACACGATAATTCTCATCCAGGTAAACTATAACCTACGACTTCAGACTATTTTTGTTTCTGTCCTTGGTTTTTGTTTAGAATACCCTTTATAAGGTTTTTCTACTTCAATAAGGACTTCAGGTGGTTTATTTTGTCCCTAAAATTTTTCGTGTTTCACATCCCATTGGGAGTGACTCCTAATATGAACGAAATAGAGGTTATTCTTTACCGATTCACAGTCAGGTCAGAACGTTCGTTTCTTTCCTGTTTAGGTAGTCTCCAAAATCTTTAGTGAAAAGGTTATTGAAAGGTCATTGTTATTTTAGTTGTGAGTTCTCGTCTAGGTGTCCGTCTATGAGGACTACGTGATGAGAAAAAAAATACTTACCGGAATTCGATGTTTATATCCTGACCATAGATTCGTTTGTTGTCTTATCCTTTATCAAGAGGCTTGTCTGGACATCGTAAATGGTTTTGTATAACGACACGTGAATCTGAGTCAGTGTAAGTTGAGAACGTTGGGGTATCTGACATCGGACGGTTCGAGGAGACAGCTATCCTAAGAGGTCCGTTCTTATGGTCTCACTCCAACGGTAAAGGAAGAGGTCCTTTTGTATAACTCTCCCAGAACCTTGTTTTTGTCTCATTCCGGGGTTTTGTTTAGTTACCGAAACGTTTTATTTTAATAACTTGTCAGAATACGGTAGAACCTCAGGGAGATTTTGTACGAGGATACGACTGTTGTACTATCTAGACACCCTAATAGGTACTAAACTCTATGGAACTTTTCTCATTGAGAAAGATTTGTGTTCTACCTAAGGATAAAATTTTTACTAATTTATCAATTCCTTGAAGATCTATGGGATTATGACTGTTTCCTTCAGCAATAAGAAAAAAACAAAACACCGACGTGACCCAGAAGTCACGTTGTATTCCCGAAGAGACGACGACGATTCAGCGAAGTCAGCACAGGTTGAGACACGCTGGGGTATCTGCCGTCGGGTGGTCCGAGGGTTCAGGGACCCTAAGAGGTCCGTTCTTGTGACCTCACCCAACGGTAAAGGAGGAGGTTACGTACTTTCACTTTTCAGTTTCACTTCAGCGAGTCAGCACAGGCTGATAAACGCTGGGGTACCTGACGTCGGGTGGTCCGAGGAGGTAGGTACCCTAAAGGGTCCGTTCTCATGACCTCACCCAACGGTCACGGAAGAGGGTTCCCGAAGAGATCGACACCGTTTTTCCGAGTCATCAACGCTTCGTACCCGAAAGATCGACATCGTGAGTTCGATTCAACGGGGTGTCGTGCACCCCAGAATCAAGGGACTGCTCCCTAGTTTTAACACAGGGGAGGTAATCTTCTATATAAGAATTGATGACCTAGTGGTCCCTCCAGGGTTCTTCATTGATAAGATTTCCGTTTTTAAGAGAAGTCTTATCTACTAGATCTTTGATTGTCTACGATCGAGTAGTGATGCAATTCGTCAGTCAGGAATACTTGTATGAACGGAGAGACAGTGGGAGGTCTATGGATCTAAAAGTCAGGTCAAGTCGAGTCCAGTTAGCGAGTCAGCACAGACTGTGAAACACTGGGGTACCTGGTGTCGTGCGGTCCGAAGGGACAGGTAGTGGTTGAGGACCTCAAATGCGTTTGAGTACGAGTAACCCAGCCACTACGGTAGGTTGGTAGAGTAGGAGACAACAGGGGAACAGGAGGGTAAAAGTTAGAAAGGGTCGGAGTCCCAGAAAAGGTTACTCAGTCAAGAAGTGTAGTCCACCGGTTTCATAACCTCAAAGTCGAAGTCGTAGTCAGGAAGGTTACTGATAAGTCCTGACTAAAGGAAATCCTATATGACCAACCTAGAGGAACGTTAGGTTCCCTGAGAGTTCTCAGAAGAGGTTGTGGTGTCAAGTTTTCGTAGTTAAGAAGCCGTGAGTCAAAAGAGATATCAGGTTGAGAGTGTAGGTATGTACTGATGACCTTTTTTAGTATCGAAACTGATCCGTCTGAAACAACCGTTTCATTGTAGAGACGAAAACTTATACGACAGATCCAACCAGTATTGAAAAGAAGGTTCTTCATTCGTAGAAAATTAAAGTATTGACGTTAGTCGTAGACGCTGTTAAAACCTCGGGGGGGTTTTTTTACAGACGGTGACAAGGGTGACAAAGGGGTAGATAAACGGTACTCCACTACCTTGGTCTACTGGATCTGAAACCTTCCCAAGTTTATCCGGTAATATCTTCGGTCTTAAGTCGACATCATAGTTTCTTGTTTATGACCTTTGATATACCTATAGTTAATAGACTTATAGTAGAGACTGTAAGGGTCCTATCGACTGACAATCATGGTACACTGGAATTTACCTTGGAACGATTCTAGGAAGTGTT
This sequence comes from Capra ibex, assembly GCA_006410555.1. Classification (NCBI taxonomy): domain Eukaryota; kingdom Metazoa; phylum Chordata; class Mammalia; order Artiodactyla; family Bovidae; genus Capra; species Capra ibex. Next base: position 11,644,564 of record SJYO01038983.1, on the reverse strand, counting down.
TGAAGTGTCGTATCTGTTCTGTTGAACCAGTGGTGATACGTGGTCATGATAACCTCCTTAAAATCTATTTAGTGACTCCTACAGAGATAACATACAGAAGGGTTTGTAGGACCGTTTTGAGTTAAGATATTGAACTGATGAACACACTGGAATCCGTTTGTCGAGTGTATTAAGTTGTCGTTTTTTTTTTTTTTTTTGTGTTTATTAGGTTAAATTTTTACCCGTTTTCTGAATTTATCTGTAAAAAGGTTTCTTCTGTAAGTCTACCGGTTGTCCGTGTACTTTTCTACGAGTTGTAGTGATTAAATTAATCTCTTTACGTTTAGTTTTAGTGTTACTCCATGGTGGAGTGGGATGCAGTCTTACCGGTAATAATTTTTCGGATGTTTATTGTTTACGATATCTCCCACACCCTTTTTCCCTTGCGAGGATGTGACAGCCACCCTTACATTTAACCACGTCGGTGATACCTTTCGTTATACCTCCAGAGAGTTTTTTGATTTTTATCTCAACGGTATTCTAGGTCGTCATGGTTAGGACCCATATATGGGACTGTTTTGATATCAAGTTTCTCTATGTCCACGGGGATACAAGTATTGTCGTGATCAGTGTTATCGGTTCTGTACCTTTGTTGGAATCACAGGTTACTGTCTACTTACCTATTTCTTCCACATCACGCACACACACAGACACACACAGACACACACACATACATATACATATATACAAATGTGTGTGTGTATGTATATATATATATATTTTGTGTGTTACCTTGCAACCACCACCACCACCAAATCAACAGTTCAGTACAGACTGAGAACACTGGGGTACCTGATATCAGGTAGTCCGAGGAGACAGGTACCCTAAAGGGACCGTTCTTATTACCTTACTCAACGACAAAGGAAGAGGTTGTTACCTCATAAGTCAAGTCAGCGAGTCAGTACAGGTTGAGAAACGCTGGGGTACTTAGTGTCGTGTGGTCCGGAGGGACAGGTAGTTCAGCCACTACGGTAGGTCGGTAGAGTAGGAGACAGTAGGGGAAGAGGAGGACGGGGGTTAGGGAGGGTCGTAGTCTCAGAAAAGGTTACTCAGTCGAGAAGTGTACTCCACCGGTTTCATGACCTCAAAGTCGAAATCGTAGTAAGGAAGGTTTCTTGTGGGTCCCGACTAGAGGAAATCTTACCTGACCAACCTAGAGGAACGTCAGGTTCCCTGAGCGTTCTCAGAAGAGGTTGTAGTGTCAAGTTTTCGTAGTTAAGAAACCGCGAGTCGAAAGAAGTGTCATGTTGAGAGTGTAGGTATGTACTCGTTACCTTTTTGGTATCGGAACTGATAAGTATGAAAACAACCGTTTCATTAGAGACGAAAACTTATACGATAGATCCAACCAGTATTGAAAAGAAGGTTCCTCATTCACAGAAAATTAAAGTACTGACATCAGTGGTAGACGTCACTAAAACCTCGGGGGGTTGTATTTCAGACTGTGACAAAGATGAGTCGTTGTTTTTTTTACTTTATTACGGTAAAAATCGTTGTATCTACCTGGATCTCTAATAGTATGATTCACTTCATTCAATATTTCTCTTTTTTTATACTATAGTGAATAAACATCTTAGATTTTTTACTATATTTACTTGTATAAATGTTTTGGTCTTTTCTGAATGTTTGTATCTTTTGACTGAACACCAACGGTTTCTCCTCTCCCCTCTCCATCTATCCCTCGAACCCTAATCGTTTGATAATATACATCTTACCTATTTGTCTTTACTTATATATACACAAATATATATATATATATATATATATATATATATATCCTCTTTCGTTACCGTGGGGTGAGGTCATGAGAACGGACCTTTTAGGGTACCTACCTCCTCGGACGATCCGACGTCAGGTACCCCACCGTTTTTCAGCCTGGGCTGACTCGCTGAAGTGAATCTTAAAAGTGAAAGTACGTAACCTCTTCCTTTACCGTTGGGTGAGGTCACAAGAACGGACCTCTTGGGTACCTACCTCCTCGGACCATCCGACGTCAGGTACCCCAGCGATTCTCAGCCTGGGCTGACTCGCTGAAGTGAATCTGAAAAGTGAAAGTACGTAACCTCTTCCTTTACCGTTGGGTGAGGTCACAAGAACGGACCTCTTAGGGTCCCTGCCACCTCGGACTACCCGACGTCAGATACCCCAGCGTGTTCTCAGCCTGTGCTGACTTCGCTGAATCGTCATCGTCGTATATATATATATTGAGTTATGTAAGTATTTAAGTATACCACTTATATACTGACCACTGAATGGAGTGTAAAGAAGTCGTGACTGAAGTTTCCAATTGGGTTCAATAGACGGTCTGAGATTTTGGTATCGGAGACGACTACACATCTTAGAACTCTTCTGATTAATCTTCCAATTCGTCTACACTCTTTCACTTTCACAATCAGTGAGTCAGTACTTGGGTACCTGATATCGGGTGGTTCCAGCAGACAGGTCCCCTAGGAGGTCCGTTCTTATGGGTGCACCTGACGGTACGGGAGGAGCTCCCCTAGAAGGTCTGGGTCCCTAACTTGGGTCCGAAGGGAGTGACGTCCGTGTAAGAAGTGGTTGACTCTGTGGTCCCTTCGGGTTAACTTAGCTACACGTCTAATTTCAAAAATAATTATTGATTAACTTCCAATCTTCTTCCACTCTTTGGTGTAATCGTGAATTAAGTCAAATGACCTTACTCCTTTCAACTAATTTTTTACATCATCTACACTAGAAGTAGAGAGGTGATTCCTCCGACTTTCGGTGTCATTAGGTCAAAGGGTTCGGGGTCTCATCATTACTTAAAGTTCGCAGGTACGTAAAAAAAGAAAGACAAGTTCCTATTTAGAAATCCCTTGAAAAATAAAGAATCTAAAGAAAGGAATGGTAGTTCTAGAAGATTGATATAACTTCCTAAAAAAAGTCAGTGTAAACAAATTTAAGTCAAAGACAGACGGTGTCATAAAAGGTATCCGTAGGAATAATTTTTCTTTTTTTTTCCTTCCTCCCAAAGTCTAATTAACGGTGTAGGAAGGAACCATATATTATGTTGAGAAGGGTTACATTTGAGGTCTTCTCTTGACTAGACAAATATAGCTGTCGTAGGTCTTCTGATGTTTCGTGTTGTATCCAAGAAGTATGTAAAACAGTAACTTAAGTACCTTCATATTGTTACTGTTTTTCTTTTTTCCGTTCGTCTTCAGACACTAGTGATTTCTTTTTTTCTTGTCTCTTTCAAGTGTCCGAAACCTAGGTTTGTCTGTTGGATCGACACAAAGGAGTCGATATCACTTCTCGTCATTATTTCTCGACAAATAATTATCGAGAAATACTTGGTCTCGACAAAATTTAATAAAAGTATGTTTTAAGAGAATTTCACATGTGACTTAAAAACGATAACAAATTCTCTAAAACAATACGAAGAATTGTAAATTTAGAATGAAAGACTTTTTTTTTGACCAAGAGATTTTATATCTACTTTTCCATCGTAAGTGATTCTGTGTGACATAATTTCGTCTTCCTTTTTTATTACACAATCGACTGAGGGACACTACTTTAGTATTTGGGTTTCTCAATGTTTTAACCTTCTCATCTCCAGGTCTGTAGATGAGGGTCAGAAGATTGAAGATCATGTCCTTTTTTCTAGATGTCTAAACTACTCTACTTCCAAATTTTGAAGAACTTACAGTTGTCTTTTTAAAAAAAATTTAATGTTCCTTTTATTTAACACCCTTTATAAACGTCCTTTATAGTAAGTTCCTTTAATAATATATATTTTTAGAATATTTCATTATTTGGTGATTCTATTATATTATTAATCTCTTGTTTTTAATTTGTTAAATTTTTCTTTTTTACTCATTATTTATTTTTAGATCATTATATTGAGGTTAATTTCGTTATATCATTAATTGAGGAACATCCTCTTCCGTTACCGTGGGGTGAGGTCAAGAGAACGGACCTTTTAGGGTACCTGTCTCCTCAGACCATCCGACGTCAGGTACCTCAGCGTTTCTCAACCTGTGTTGACTCGTTGAAGTGAAAGTGAAAAGTGAAAGTAAGTAACCTCTTCCTTTACCGTGGGGAGAGGTCACAAGAACGGACCTCTTAGGGTCCCTGCCCCCTCGGACCACCCGACGGTGGATATCCCAGCGTGTCTCAGCCTGTGCTGACTTCACTGAATCGTCGTCGTCGACCACTAGTTATTTGTCACTAAGAAGATATGTCGATCATTCTAAGACATGATAAAGTTCGGAAAGTCTCTAAAACCTTTAGTTCTTGAATTTTTATTAAAATACTGTCAGTCGTTAATGGAGAGATCCTTTAGTTTTACACCCCCTTTTTCAGTTTACATTCATCGTTTAGTGTCTTAATGAATATGATCACTTTTTTTTTTTGTCTTTATTCGTTGGACTAATAAGTTGGGATTCTTACTATAGTTAAGTTACTTTATAATAAATTAGTGATTTTTAAAACCAAAATGTCCTAGAGTTTCTTTATAGACTTGGGGGTATAATGAAGTCATAATAAGTGTTATTGGTTCTTACCCTTGTTGATTCGCAGATAGTTACTACTTATCTATTTCTTTTACAATATAAATGTTTGTTACCTTATAATAAATCGGTACTCTTTTTTTCTGTAGGACAATAAACACTGGTAACCTACTTATAACTCCCGTAATACTTCATTCAGTGTTCTTTCTGTTTGTGACATACTATAGTAAATGTGTACTTTAGGTTTTTTCAGTTTGAGTCTCTTTATTTCTACTCTCACCACTAATGGTATTTCTCATCTCACCACTAATGGTCCCCGGTCCTCACCGGTTTTACCTCAATATAATCAGTTTCCTATGTTTGAAGGACAATATTCTACTTTTTCAGACCTCTAGATTACATATCATATTTCTGATGTCGATTATTATGACATGATATACAAATGTTCGATGCTTCTCTCATCTAGAATTTTCTTTACCTACCTCCACAATCGATTACGATACCCTCACTAACAAACCGTTATATATTTACCTAGTCTACATATGTAACCCTTGGAATATGAATGTATTACAACATATAGGTAATGTAAAGTTACTTCGACCTTTTTTCTGATACTCGGGACGAGTTTTACGTCTTGTTTCGTTCTGTGTTTTATAGTATACTAAAAATAATATCATTATCTTTTACTTATACATACTTTTTAAAAACCTTGTTTTATGTGGTTGGTAATCATCATGACTGTTACTGTTTATTGTAATTTTAGTTCGATTCGTGTGTCTGTATAGAAGGTAAATTTAATTGTGTAGATGTAGGTTTCGTAGTACTTTTATAATCGGTGACGTTGTTTATTTTATTTATTCGTTTATTTAGATAGAAATTTGTACGTTCATAAACTTTTGTGTTACTTTCAACTAAATTATGAAAGTGTCCGGTGTCTGTGAAAGACACTATTTTAGTCTTTCTTACCCTCCCTAGATACTTTTTCTAGATATTCAGTTCTTTTTACATCTTGTATCGGACAGAAAATTTGTAAACGTTTTGACTGTAAAGTAATGTTTATCGTTCCAGACCGAGTCATCCGGGTGGGGTCCAAAATTGTTCGGTCAGAGAGTATTGTTTAAATTTGAGTAGAAAGAGATCAGGTAATTAGAAAATCATAACTGAGAGTCATTTCTATTTTAATGTTGGGAAATTTTTCAGTTTTTACGATATAGTTATATATCGTAATATAGTTATAATGTCTTCTTAAAGATTACAATAAATTTTGATTTGGGCTCACATCTATGAAGACGGAAGAGTTTCAAACCTACTCCATGTATTTAGTATTATTACCTCCTCTTTTACAAAGGTGTGATCAAGAAAGGTGATTAGTGTTTATTCACTTCTTTTGGATTTCAAAGAATAAAAAATGGTGAAGATATAATGATTTCTGATTCTGGGTCCCATCTACTATGAAAAAGTAGTCTCAGAGAGTTAATTAAAACCCAAAATCTTTCATACGGATCTTCACTTATTCCCTTACCCTTAATTTAACAAGACTTTTTGATAACACTCTTTAATTCAACGCTAGCACGGAACTTCTAAGTTTCCCTTCTTAGTCGGATCGTCTTACGACTTTGAGTGACTCTTTAAACCAGTCAAGAGTCATAACCCGACCATCTTCTTGAAAATTATTTCCTCTACAGACTAGAACTTAAAATACCATAAAAGTTAAAGACATACATTTTTCGGAAGATATTTATTACAGATGTTGATAAAACACTTATCAGACTCCCCCTTGATTCTTTTTTTCTCGACACAAAGAACTCAACTACCGTTCTTTGAACATTTATTATACTATGTCACTACACCTCACAACTGACTCGGCATTCGAGACCTTTCCATTCCTGCGCAGATAGAATGAGTAGTTACGGACTACTGACTCTGGGACTGACTCATCTAGAGGGTGTTTGTACACGACTTACTTAATTGTTTAATACGGTATCTGTATGTTTGTGATTTGTGTCATCACACTTCTGTGTACTTTCACGAATGGAGAAGGGTCTCTAAAATCCCTTTCTAAAAAATTGCTAAACTTTACTTACTCCATGTTAAACTTAAGTTTTGGAACTTAAGTGGTGTTCGTCCTCACTTTAGTTCGGTGACCGGGTTCTGCATGTTTCCGTACTTTACTGGCCGACACGGACCCCTAGACGTCCGACGAACCACACCGAGACAGAGACGGACACTCTCTCTCGATCCCCATCTTGAGTGTTCCTTCGACTCCGGTCTCGGATGTCTACACCACACTACATGACACTACATCTCACTCTCTCTCTTTATTACGGTGAACGTAGTTGTACCTACGTACGTACGTCTCTGATAGTAAGGTTCACTTCAATTCAGTCTTTCTGTTTTGTTCACACTACAGTGAATATGCACCTTAGGTTTTTTTTTTTTTACTATGTTTACTCAAATAAATATTTTGTCTTTATCTTAGTGTCTGTTTCTTATGTTTGAATACTAATGGTTTCCCCTTCCCCCTTCCTCTTTCCCTATTTAATCCTTAAACACCAATTTTATATGTGTGACAATATGTTTTTTATCTATTAATTGTTCCTGGATGACTTATAGTGTTCCTTGATATGAGGTATAGATCATTATTGGATATTACCTTCTCTTACGTTTTTCTTATGTATATAAATATATACCCATTTTGACTTAGTGAAACGAGATGTGGACTTTAATTGTGTTGTAACAATTAGTTGATATAGGGTTATTCTTTAAAATTTTGTGTGGTTTGAAGGATTTTCTTCGGTTTTTATTTATTATCATTTTTTCTGTGAAATGAAAAATGTAAAATGTCCCTCTACTGAGACACACATACGTTTCTTGTCCTGACAAGGAGGAAAACAAGTCCTGAGGTGTGAGAATACTTATATTGAATGATTTTATTGGTTATGCCAGTAAACTTCTACATAAGAAAACAGGTACAATTAACTCCTTTCGTCGTCAGTCACGAAAGGTTCTGTGTAAGTGACTTTCCGGGTCTCTACACCTGTACAAGGTCTTGTGTGGCGAAGTCTTTGTTGTGTTGCGTGACTTGTGTCTCCGATCCTCTGAGAAGTGATCGACAGGAAGGACTGAGTCTGTAGTCTACCAGGTGCGCTACTCTGCCGTAAGGAGAGATAAGTATTTGACTATGCGTATGTTAGTATTGACTTTAGGATTGTGTCTACCCTCCTTTTAGATTAATCGTAGTAGTCTTACATGAAGCTGATGTTGTGACTTTATATTCCTCTAACCCTCTTCTTGGGGGTCCGGAAAACTAATAGTATACGGATTTTAGACGTATAAGTACGAGTAGACCTTTAGATTGGTACTCGATACACCAGGAATACGAGGTAGACGTAAACGGTAGAAGGAAAGGGGTTGGGAACTACGAAGATGATTTATTAAAAAAAAAAAATTACGTTCTTCACCGTTCGTATCCTTTCGTTTTAAAATAGTGACGTAAAACGTCGGGGTTCAGTTTATTGTCGAGTCCGAAGGAATAAGAACGTCTACGTCAATTAAATAATACTATAATCACTGTAAGGTTATATAAATCTATTTTGATACACTGTTACTCCTTCCGGGTCTCCCGTCCAGTACCACTGGATCTCTTATTTTTCCTGTCGACTGTCTTCAGGATTCTGTCTCAGAAGTAGACCCCAGGTCTCTGGTGGTTATCCTGATAATTCTCTAAAGACCCTAAGTACCTGAATATAAACTCTTATATTCTTATTTTATAAACAATAAAATAAAAAAATATAAAGATTGACTTTAAATCGTAAAGAAATTGGACATTTACATTTATTATTTCAGGACATCATAGTCGGTATAGATATTGAGACAGTGGTTCTCTTTATTGTCTATAAAAACATAGTGTAATGTCAATAACGTTTGGATAGTGAATGTGTACTGATTAAAATTTATAGTCATCATAACTCCTGAGGTGGAGATTAGCGTGAAGTAGTAGTAGAAGGACAGATGTCTACCACGGGTTGATGTCCCGTTGAGACGGGACTCGTCTGTGAATCGGGAATTCCTGTCTCGATACACAAGAGCGTAACCATGGGTTGCCAGTGACGAAGCCAGTGACGAAAGGTCCCGTGAGACAGGTTTTAGTGAACGTCCAATTATATGACTTTCCACGCGGTACGACATAAAGCTAAGGAAACAAAATCATATGAATAATAGAAGACATTAACATACATAAAATAAGATACGTGTATTTTTACAGTAAGACTCTCGACCAGATATTCGAAGTGATGTGACGGTTTTTGATTGTAATTTGTTTGTTTGTTTACAAAACTGAAGGGTCGGGTCTAATAACGGAAGACTTTTAATCTTCCTTAGTCAAGAATGGTGGGAAGGAAGGTAATTGGTGGTTGAACCACAATAATTTCCCACCTCAGACCCCTTACTCCACTCAAACCCCCTGAAGTAGTGAATCTTATTTTTCACTTCCTGAATTACCCCCACCACCCTCCCTCCGAGTTCTCCCTCCCCTATATACGTATGAATGTCGACTAAGTGCAACATCGTCTTCTGTTGTATTGTAACAATTCGTTAATGGAAGGTTAATTTTTATTTAAAATTTTTTATTTTTTATCGTCATTCTGAAAGTCGAAAGTACAGTCCTTCCTCCGTTCAGACCTTCGGTTTGAAACTCCTGAAAGGTTCCAGACTTTCGAATAGGAAACCAAATATAAGTAACGAATATGAGTAAACGTGTCAGTAGTCGTTCAGGGACTTCGCTCTTACCGAAGACCCAAAGGGATGTCTCCGTTTGCCCTTCCTTCGTGATTTTGTTCTTCTCTGGGTTCGTTGTCTCATCCACCGTCCTCAGCCCCCCAAGTGAAGGTTCTCCTCGTCACTCGGACGACTCTATCGACTCGGACAGTGTCCTTCCCGTCTCCCTTGGTCCTCGGTACGACTCTGGCCTTTCATCCTACGCTCCCGACCCCGGTGGATGATGTGAGAGTTTAAAAGAGTTCTTCAAAATTCCTGTACCTTATTAACGATTCCTTGATAACACATATAATTGGTCCTTATGTAGGAACGAGACTATAGTTCTAGATAATTTCTGGGGACTTATTCGACTGATGACAAAGATTAAGATCTGATACTAGTACCTAAAATCTCTAGGTTTCCGAGACACGTTGTTGGGGTAGTGACATAATGGGTGAAGGGTGATTCGGGATGGTTTGCCTGTTCCTGACACGTGGGACCGTGTCTTCCAACTAAGGGGTCCTTCGTCTCGAATCATCCAAGGTAAGAGTTCTCAGGAACCAGAGACTTCTCTCTCCTCACTTCCTTCCCCGTAAAGAAGTCTCGGTCTGGAACAAGACCTTTGAAAAAAGTAGATGTTCCGTTATTAAAGTTAATGATAACGACACTTACTTGTAAAACCGACAGTATAGTCCGTTTAGGAAACGGACAGTATTTGTCTCCTACAACGTCGGTAACTCGGTAGTGTAAAGTCGATCGGTCTGCTGTTCGGATTCTCTTGAGTCCTACCTCTGTTTGTTCAACGGGTGGCGGTTCGGGAGGTGGTGACGTCACTGAGGGATGACACGTGGGACTCCCCTAAGTCTTACGTCTTTTCGTCCTACGACTAGGGTCTATATCGCCTCCGCGGACAGTCTCCTTACTGAAGTCACTCGGGTCGGAGATCGTATAAGGACATGTATCGTTTCGTGATTTAAGGAATTGAATTTTATAGACCCAAAAAAATTAATTCTAAATTAATCAGAAAACTATAAGACTTATGGACTAGAAACAACGTTTTTGAGGAAGCTAGGACCGATGGGGGCTGGGAAACTGGGAAACCTCGTCGATGGACTCTATGGCACAAGACTTGAACTTCAGAGGTCTTACAAGCGGTTTATTTTGTATTAAGAGTTGAAAATCTAACACGTTAAAAAAAGTAGTTGTAATGATAGGGTTGAAAGTCGTTTGACTTTGAGTCTCCCTAATTAATTAAATGGGTTCAAGTACATTTTATCAGTTCCTATCAACTGAGGTTTGGATGATAAGACATATATGGTGTAATACAATACGTCTTAGTGTTTTTTTCTCAAGTGTGATGTCTTGATTTAGGTTCATAGATGTTAAAATGTCGTAGCACTAAAACCGGTCTAAAGAAATAGAGAGACACGGAGTTAAGGAAGTAAATTTTACACGTAGGGTCATAGATGGAGTGAATCGAGGTACGTGAGCCGTGTATTATTTACCAACTATTTTCAATCAATAAACCCCCTGAAAGGACGACCAGGTGACCGAGTCTGAGACTCGAGGGTTACGTCCACCGACCCCCAAGTTAGGGACTAGTCCCTTGATCTAGGGTGTTCGACATCGATTCTCAAACGTACGACGTTGATTCCCGGGGAGTACGACGTTGATTTTGGGTTGAGTCGGTTTTTTTTAATTTGTTTTAAAATTCAGTCAACAAAAGTAGTACTGTATTCCTTTTCTTGTTTTGAGTCTTTCCTTTCCATCGAGTCTGAGTCAAACAGTTTTCATTGAGTGATGGTTGGTTTAAGGGAGAGGATCATATTAAAAGTACATAAAATGAGTCGAAAAGTCCCGGTTATAAATCTTTGGTCGGTTACGATAAGGAAAGGAGACGAAGGAAAGGGTCAATATTAGTCAGTGGGGTTTAGGACAGTTGCGTTGGAGTAGATGTAAAGAGTTTCTACGTTAGATTTTTAAATACTTTGTATATAATTTTCAGTTTTTGTTATTTTCCAATCCCGTCCGTCGTTTTTTGATCGTTCCTTACTGGATCACAGAGTATTACTAAACATGTGGTAAAAGTAAGAGACAAAATTAAGACCTCTTTTCTTACCGTTGGGTGAGGTCATAAGAACGGACTTATTAAGGTCCCTGTCTCTCGGACCGTCCGCTGAATGTCTTAGGTGCCCCAGCGTTTCTCAGTCTGTACTGACTCGCTGATTGTGTGTGTACTAAAATTAAGTCCTTTGTAATTAACGTGTTGGTTATAGGTATTCCTTGGGACCTTTTATGGTTCTACTGAACCCTGGTCTAAAGATAAAACTTTCTAAATAAGACATTTTTTTGACAGGTCCACAATGGTACCCGGTCTACCTCTCCTACTTCCTTTTTTTCACTTTCACAATTAGTGAGTCGGTACAAACTGAGAAACGTTGGGACACCTGACGTCGGGTGGTCCGAGGAGACAGGTACCTTAAGAGGTCCGTTCTTATGACCTCACCCAACGGTAAGGGAAGGGGTCCCCTAGAAAGACTGGGTCCTTAGTTCCGGTCCAGAGGACGTGACGTCCGTCTAAGAAATGACAGACTCGGTGGTCCCTTCGGGGTACCCGGTATACCTCCGCTGTGTATGTTAATTTACGTTTTTGTTTTGGAAAAAGTGCAACATTAAACTCTGGACTATATGGTCAGAGGTACATGTGACGTTCGGGGAATTTTTGTCCTTAAGATTTTTTTTTTTTTTTTTGTCCTTACGAATCAGAGGTAACAGAAGGGTCTTAAATAGGGTCACGGGGCTTGTGTTTTCAATACATTATTCAAAAAGATCCTTCCCTCCGTCCCTTTCTCCTTTCGACCCTCCTTCTTTTTCTCTTTTTTCCTACTTCTCGTCCTCATTCATTCTTCCCTCTCACAGATGTTTCTCCACGTTGGTACCCTGCACCCTGAAGTCTCCTTCCGTTATAATTGACCCACTCTATAATGGTCACTCTTATAATAATTGTCACAATTGTTATAATTGTCACTCTTATGACACCGTAAACTCTATATAATCTACTGAAGTCCTTATCCAGTCCCGCGTCAGAACAAACGATATGGACTATACATCCTCCTGAGTCATACACAAACGACTGACTCAATTACTTACTTATCATGTCCCCACCCTCTCTCAAAACCCTTTGGTGGTATCCTCAAACTTGTACGGAATATGGAAGGCCCTCTACCACTCCCTGTCCCTCCGGACCGCACGACGTCAGGTGCCCCAGCGTCTCAGCCTGTGCTGACTCGCTGACTTGTTGTTGTTTATGTGGAAGGATAAGAGTCTGACGAGTGGTCCGTTTTACTTCCCGTTTTCGTACGGAAAGTTACAGAAGATGTCGTAAAAGTAGGGGTTTGGTTGAAACGGTGAAATAGAAAACTTTTTGTATTTTGTCTCTTTAAAGTAAGAGACGATCTACCACCGATTGGATGGAAAAATTATTAGGAGTACACTTTGAGACCGAGGCGGACTTCTCAAACGTTACGACCCCTGTATTCTCAGTGTCCGAGGTGTTGAAAAATATTACAGACTCAGTAATTCGTACAATTCGGTCTCTTTAGATAGATTACGGAAAATTTACCGTGTAAAAATACAAAGCCCTTTGATCCTTCCGTACATGTCATTTTTGGTTCTTCGACTGTTCAGTGTACTTGTTGAAAGTAACTATGGAAAAGATCTGGTCGTCGAGTCTACAAGACGGAGTAATTCATTTTGATGAAAGGTGAGGAACATAATGACTTCTCTATCCAGTATTGTGGAAACTTACCTTGATGTAAATCTCTAGTGAGAGAGTGGATGTTTGCAACTCGTCAACCTTGTGTTAGTGGTTACTTCTACCATTCGCTCGTTCCTATTCTTTCCTTGGTTCAATAAATTTGTGTAGTGACCGTCTTGTAGTGTTAGTAGAGTGTTTACAATTGTAAAGAACCCTCCTTTCCTTCTTCCCTCTCTCCCCTTCCTTACCTCCGTCCCTTCTCCTTGTTATTCCTTTACTATGCCGCCTATTGTCGAAGGCTAAAAACTCTTCCCCTGTAAGGTGCATAAAGCTCCCTATCAGGTACATAAGGTTCGTAAAGGGTGTCCTTCTACTTCTTCCGTGTTAGAGAGAGGAACTCGTGGAGTGACATCTTACACTTTTGTCCAAACATTCGTCTACAAAAGTCACATTATACTCCCGGTATAGTCAGTATAAATGGTTCACATTCCTGGGGGTACCTTCATAGTCATACAGTTGTTGTACCTCTTCTTCTCTTTGGTGCACTTGAGGTTGTGATGGAGAATGACGGAAACACTAAAGACCTGTTCAATAGATTAAAGTGTCTGAGTCGAGGGGGTGGATTGTCAGTATGGGTGGAGATTCCTGACAACTCTTATAATTTACTCTATTGTACATACCTTCAAAAATAAAGGTACTTGATAGTGTCTTCCCCATTATACACAAACGAGATGATAAACTCTTATAAGTCAAAACGAGATCTTCTTTTTATTTACCCTACTCACTTTGGGAAATTGTCACAATGTACATCCTCCCTTCATTCGTTCATCAAATAGTTTGTCTTCGTCTTACGTTTCTATACAATTTACAGTTATCATTAATTCAATTATTTGAATATTCAATACAATTTCTACCTATTTATTACTTTACATATTCTCTTATTTATTCACGATGATTATTTATGTTTCCCTATTTTTCTGTTTAAATATTCCACACGACGACGACGACGACGAATGAACGAAGTCAGTACAGGCCGAGAAACGCTGGGATACCTGAGATCGGGAGGTCCGAGGAGACAGGCACCTTAAAAGGTCCGGTCTTATGACCTCACCCAACGGTACAGGATGAGGTCCCCTAGAAGGGTTGGGTCCCCAGTTTGGGTCCAGAGGACGTGACGACCGTCTAAGAAATGGTGAATCGGTGGTCCCTTCGGGGAATATTCCACACTAACACGGAAGAAATCCGACTATCGATACAGTAGAGTTATAGTCGGTAGGTTATATTCGGGGTGAATAAGAAACGGGTTCTTTGTCTTTATTTTGGGGAGTGTCAAGTCCGACTACACATGAAGGACGACGTAGAGAGATTTTCTGTCTAATACACAAACCCGTGGTCCACGAAAGGCAAATAACCCAAGGAAACAAGTTTGGGGTTAAGACCAGGACCGTACGTGTAGTCACTCCTTTCGACTACGTCGTTTATCTCTGTTTTTTTATGTCTTGTGTCATATAAACCCCGTCACATCAGGTATGTAGAGCGAACGTAGAATTGGATTCATATAATTGGTGGAGAGAAAAACAAAGAGAAACAAAGAGTGTATACAAAAGTTAACTGAACTATGTGATACATTAAACTCGTAGAATTAAACCATATACTTGGGAAGACAGGGTACTGGAGACTCTGTCGAACGGAGTAATGTATTGACCTCTGGTAGTAACGAAGTTCCAGTCTACAACATGTATAAAAAAGGAAAGGAAGAAAAAAATTTAAGTTAAAAATAAAATATCACCTCATATCAACTAAATGTTACACAATCAAAGTCTACGTGTCGTTTCACTAAGTCAATGTGTATATGTATATAGGGCGGCGTGACGACCATATCACCATAGTACGTTCTAAGGGTAAGAACGTTGGGTCCAAGTTAAGGGTCCACCGTGTCCAGTACAAAACGGAAGAGACCACCAAGGTTACCATTTTTTAGACGGACGTTACGTCCTCTGGACCCAAGTTGGGGACCTAACCCTTCTAGGGGACCTCTTCCCTTACCGTTGGGTGAGGTCGTAAGAACGGACCCTTTAGGGTACCTGTCTCCTCGGATCACCCGATGTCGGGTACCCCCGTACTCAGTCTACACCGAATCGCTGATTGGGAAAGTTACAAAGTACTATTATCATTACATCTCTAAACTCGGAGGTTTTCCGACCTCACCCTTTTACCACACGGGTCTTTATCGAAGTGTCCCTTCGACTACGAACTCAAGTAAGAAGAACTTATTAAACTTTTAAAGGTCTGTTCCGTATCGACCCTTCCCACACTCCTCAAGACCCCTCTCCTTTGTCGTTCACGATTTCGGATCTTTATACTCTCTCGAACCGTCAAACCTTTTAAACTTCAATTTAAAACTATACCGATCTTGTCTTCCACGTATACTCCTTTTCGTTCTCTTTTCGACTTCTCTGTCTCCACCTCTTTAATACTCAAATTAATTCTATAATTATAAACTAAATCATTTATTATCCTCGAATATGTGTTCTAAAATCTACCCCTCGTAGTTATCCATCAACAGAATCTTTGTTCAGTAAGACCCGAACCCCGGGACCTTCCTCCTTCCGACTCAGGCCTCAACCGTTACGACAACCCAGTCCTCCCTGTTTCACCCTAGTTGTTCCGTCTACCTGACTACTCTGTGTCTCAGCTCCCTCTCTTCCCCTGTGGGTCCCGTGACTAAAGTCATTGGACCTAAAGTTTCTCCGTCTCCGATTGTCTAGTGTACGTAAAACGTCCTGGAGACTTTCGGTGATCCTACCTGACAGTCTTCGTAAACGTAAGTTCCTACTTTCTCAGGTGCCCTAACGTCTCAGTCTGAGCTGACTCGTTGATTGTGAAAGTGAAAGTGTGTATATAAGTAAGAAACAGTATAATAAAAGGGTATATACAATAGTCTCATGACTCAAGGGACACGAGAAAGAAGATAGAATGACTTTCTATTACTTTCTTACTTGACGTCAACTAAAACTTTACCCATACGGAATTAATCTAAAAGATAAACTGAGATGTATATGTTTGACACAGATAGTAACGTGCAGGGTGAGTTTGAGGACGACCAATTTGTAGAGGGATATGTTACAGTGGAGAGACCATCATCAGGTGACCTTGTCCCCACCTGGCTAGGTTTTGGTCGGTTGGTGACCGACCGGTTTCTCGTCTCTGAAATGAGTCTTACTATCCGTTCGGGTCAGTTTCTTACTGTAACTCTTACACCTGGACTGTGTGACTTCGATCGTAGTCAATAGATCTCCGGGAGTTCACGTGCCAGGTAAGAGACCGACTCCTGATCATCCCCATTTCTCTACTTGTCCTCACACAACCGGTGTAAGTCCTACTGCTTTTACTTCTCTTGTGCCCAGAGACCTGTCACTCTTCGTCTCTATAGTGACTTTCCCTCGATGTTTAGGGGTCCTCTTTATCCCTACTCCTTGAAACGGAATCAACGTCGAAAAGTAAAGGTCGAAATCACCCCGGGTTTGTAAGTTCAAGGGTAGGACCCAGGGGATATAGTCATCTCAAATATTCTTTGAAGGTAAATGGAAGATTACCAAATAGAAACAGTAGTAAAGACAAAGAAAATTTTGAAGGTAACCTTATGATTAACAAGAAAAAATTAATTGATTATAAAATTAACCTCCGATCAATGAAATATTATAACATCACTAAAAACGGTATGTATCTGTGCTTAGTCGGTGTCCACATGGGTGGAGGGAAGGGTAGGGTAGGGAGTCCCAGTAGGGTCACGTGGTCGGGACTCGTGGGACAAAGTACGTAACTTGGACCTGACCGTTAGACAAAGTGTGTACTATTATTTGTGAAAAGGTTACGACAAGAGAGTTTAGTAGGGTGGGAGCGGAAGACGGTGTCTCAGGTTTTCTGACAAGATATGTAAACACAGAGAAAACGACAGAGCTATATCATTAAAAATTACAAGTGTTTATTGGAGTATATCTTCGGTGAATGTACACAAACAGAAATTCTCACACATGACTACCATTTTGATACACTAAGTTAATTATGTCACGGTAAGTATATAAATTCACGGCGTAAATCAACAATACCGTATTTCCTGTGGTAGACACGTCTGCGATCATTTACTCTAATGAACGACTACTGTGACTTCGTCCGTTGTCTTGGGACCAGGGGAATGTGGATAGGGTAGATTTTTTTGATTAGGGTTGTTGAAAGTCTCAGAGTACTGTTTGATTACTATCTCTCTTTTTTTTTTTTTCGTCGCATAGGGGTTTATACTGGTTAAATATTTTTACGGTTGTTTTAATAGTAGTTAATCGTGTGACTGACATTTTCCCGTTATTACAACGAAGAGGTCTTTTGAATAAGGTAAACCATCAACCAAGTGTAAACCGGATCTATATTAATAAAGAACCACTTTTTAATTAATCGTTTTATGGATTTGACGAATAGATGAATAAAATACCTTTTACTGAGAGTCCCGAACTGTCAGTGTATTTTTACTAACATATTCATATATTGTTAGTCCTTTGGATTTTACTTAAAGAGTCGGTTTCAAAATTAAATGTACACAATTGACAACTCTCTGAAGGCTCCACCGATTCACCATTTCTTAGACGGAAGGTTACCTTCTCTACGCTCTCTGTGTCCAAGTTAGGGGCCCAGTCATTCTCGGGTACCTCTCCCTTTACTGTAGGGTGAGGTCATAAGAACGGACCTTTTAGGGTACCTGTCTCCTCGGATCACCCGACGTCAGGTACTGGTGTTTTCAACTTGTTTTGAATCGCTGATTTGCAATTGGTGACTTGACTGAAGGTCGAAATTTTGAATAAAGATTAAGTTTTTAATGAAATGAATCCCCGAAATTGCAACGAAATTGAGGTGACGGGGAGTTAATGTAACGTTCATGACGTAAGGTCAGATAACAGTTTATCTAACAACAGAGGCACATGTTTTCTCATTTGACTCTAAGTCTATTTAATATAATCAACCAGTTCCTGTGTGTCGTTCAATTAATGTCGTGAGTATAAGACATTAATCTAGTACAGATCGAGGTTTGGATCAATAGGGTAAAGTAGTACAATGAATTTGAGTTATTTTTACACAATTTAAGTACGGTAAAATGAAGTTGGTAAAAATACCTTTACACAAACCGAGATCCGAATAAATTTGTGTTAATTGTCAAGTCCGAAAAAGTAAATGAACTTCTCTATTAGTCCTAGAGATAGATTACATATTTTTCTATGGACGTAGTCTGAGAGGTTCTTCTATTTTGAGGGGGGCGGGGGTCGTGACGTGTCGAACACCATAGGCTCAAGGGACTAGTCCCTAGTTTGTATCCTGGTCCGTCACTTTCCCGTCTTTGGATTGGTGACTTGGTGGTCCCTTAAGAATTTTGAAAGATAGAAATTTTCTTTACCGGAAGTCAGTAGTGTCACCCGACGGGTGGTGTCCAAACAATTTACTTATTTATTTTCAGGGAGTTCGTGAACTTTGTGTCTTAGAGGTTTCGATTTAAGAAAGAGAGAGACAAAAAGGGGTTTTATATTGTTATTTAGACGGAACGGAAAGGGACGCAGTCACCCACCCTAGTGGTAGGTGAGACAGAATGTGACCTTAAGATCGTCAGTAGGACGGAGGAGGACAAAGACTAGGGAACATAAGTCACGCAATGACACGATCTGTGGAAGGTCTAGAGGAGAGGTCTGCGAAAAAAGAAGGGTAGGGAAAGAGTGTAACTGAAGGTTACTACCATAGTAACCCGAACACCACCACACCAAATCAGTGATTTAGTACAGGGTGAGAATGTTGGGGTACCTGATACCAGACGGTCTGAGGAGACAGGTACCCTAAAAGGTCCGTTCTTATGACCTCGCCCAACGGTAAAGGAAGAGGTCCCCTAAAAGGACTGGGTCCCTAACTTGGGTCCAGAGGACGTAACGTCCGTCTAAGAAATGGTTGACTCGATGCGTCCTTCGGGATAGTTACCCGAATGTAAGTCTGTTAGGTGTCGGGGTCCTTGGGTGGGTTCTGTCGTTTCTCTGGTTCCAGTTCCCCGAAACAGGTACTGAGGTAGAGATAATTCTGGAACACTCGATCGACACTGGAAACTGGGTGGAAAGATCTCAAGAAAGAGTGGTCCAAGATCCTTGATGGGAACGGAGAACGATAAATTCGGAATCCTACCTTTATTGAAGGGTAACATAGTCAGAAGGAAAATCGTATGGATGTAAGATGGTAGTGGAAACTTTTGTCGTGATTATTGATCAGACACACGGGACATCAAAGATACAAGACTGTGATATTATATTAGGACAATTAAGATTTATAAAGAACTTAGACAGGTGAAGAATTGGGTTTCAGAAGCGGAATTAAACCTTGAAGTAGAAAATCAAAACCTAACGACGTTTCGGGTGAACTGGACAGAAATTAAGTAAGAGGTGTCAGGTTAATCACTGTACTGTAGTAAGATTTTCCTTTTTTTTTTTTAATAGTCTAAAGGTATAGTACCGGGACTAGAAAATTTAAATTTAAATAAATAAAAACCAACCTCCTATTAACAAAATGTTATAACACAACCAAAGACGGTATATAGTTGTACTTAGTCAGTATCCATATACATACAGAGGAGGGAGAACTCGGAGGAAGGGTGGAGGGTGGGGTAGGGTGAGGAGATCTAACAGTGTCTCGTGACCTAACCTCGAGGGACGTAGTATGTCGTTTAAGGGTGTCCGATGGATAAAATGTACACCATTACATATACCTTCTAGAGGACCTCTTCCTTTACCGTTGGGTAAGGTCATGAGAACGAACCTCTTAGGGTGCCTGTCTCCTCGGACCATCAGATGTCAGGTACCCCAGCCTTTCTCAGCTGTGCTAACTCGATGAAATGAAATGAAATGATTACATATACCTCTAGGTTGGTCAGGTAGGATTTCCTCTGGTCAGGACCCACAAGTGACTTTCCTAACTTTGAGGTTATGAAACCGGTGGAGTACTCTTCTCAACTGAGTAACCTTTTCTGGGACTACGACCCTCCCTAACCCCCGTCCTCCTCTTCCCCTGCTGTCTCCTACTCTACCGACCTACCGCAGTCGTTGAGCTACCTGTACTCAAACTCACCTAAGGCCCTCAACCACTACCTGTCCCTCCGGACCGCACGACGCTAAGTACTCCAACGTCTCTCAGCCTGTGCTGACTCGCTGACTTTACTTGACTTGACTTGACTTACATATACAAGGTCACGATGAGAGAGTTAAACAAAATGGGAGAGGAAGGGGGTGAACGGGACAAATTTCGGGAAACCACTGAAACTGACTAAGGAGTACCATGGTGTCATTGAGGAGTCCGACAGGACGTTCAAAGGAATAGTGGACGCGGTGCAAGTGGAGTCACCTGAGTGACGAGTTGTGCGACGGAAAGATGGTGAACTTGAGAAACAAAATCGTTAGACCAATAAACAAGTCGTCCGGAGGTATTACGATCTAAGGGGAGTGAGGTCAAGCCAGAATGTGTTAAGTAAAGGAGGTAGGTCTAGTTGGACGGGTGAGTTGTAGGTAACCGATTAGGGACGAGGGGGATGTTGTGTCCGAAAGTGAAGTAGCAGGGACCCTTCGGAAACGACTCCAGAGAAAGGTAGGATCCAATCTTAAGAAAGGGACCCAAGGATTCCCTTGGACCCAAGTAAGTCAGTGATTCAGTGAGACGTTGGGGTACTTCACTCCGTACGGTCCGAAGGAACGGGAAGTGATTGAGGACCTCAAACAGGTAACTGTCACTACAGTAGGTATGTAGGATATACGGATAGAATCAGTATTATGACTAGTATGTCGAACGAGGGTGTTCTGTTGTCAAAGAGACTTTCGTCATTGGTTCGGATAATAGAGACATGGGTATCGAAGTCCTTTCGTGTAACGACTTACTTAATTCAATAGGGAGACTTGTAAGAAGGGTCGTTTGGTGTTTGGGATGTTTTGTATAAAACAAGATATAAAAGAAATAGTTCCACAGAAACCATGTCTTCACAAACACTACATGTACAAATAGACTTTATACTTCGAGATAACTAAACATACGTATAAATATAAAGTCCGTCAGTGTAATACGGTACGAAACCATTATCGACGTATTAAGAGGGTGACCCTCTCGTCAAAGATATTAGCGTCAACTACTAAAGAAAAATATCTGAAATGTAAACTACGTGACGAAAAATAACAGTCTTTAGTTTAATTTTTTTCTTAAGACTTTACTCCCAAGACCGGGACTTTTGATATTTAAGTTTCCACCTTGAATAGGTAGGGTTACTTTACGGTCCATTTAATGGGGGTCCCTAACGTTTGACGAACTTTTTTATTTCAAAGGTTCAGTGGTTGTATCTCATCCTTTTCTACCTTTTAGTCTTGTTTATACTATACCTTCCCTGCAGAGTGCCTTGGATCTTAGAACTTGGGACACCTAAATTAACGACTATGTGATGTTTACTTAAACAATAACATCAAATCAGAGATTCAGTACAGACTGAGACTTTGGTGTACCTACCATCGGGTTGGTCCGACGAGACAGGAAGTATAAAGGGTCCATTCTTATAACCTCATCGAACGGTAAAGGAAGAGGTCCACTAGAAGGACTGGGTCCCTAACTTGGACGTAGAGGACAAACCTTTCGGTTAAGAAATGGTGACTCGGTGGACCCTTCGAGGTGTTTACTTAATGTGGATGGGGATAATACCTATAGTCACATTATCAATTAAAAGAGGAAGAGATGAGAAAAACAACTACTCTTCCGAGGTATCAACGTTCAACGTTCAACGTTCTTCATTCCATATCAACAAATATGGAAGAAATAGACATTATTTTATGATCAATAATACCTGAGAGACCGGTACCTAGAAAGTAAAACACCGTTACATAGGAGGGGTAAATAGTTAATAGATGACGATGTATTATATGGTGGTGTTGAATCTCCGAATTTTGATGATAAATTAATATAGTGTTAAGACACCCAACCATTCTACCCAACCCAAGTCGACCCACTAAGAAGACAACCTAGGGAGGACATCATCCACCAGTCGACCACCTAGTGGACCCCGACCAATTTAACACTCTCGTTAGGATTCTACGACCCTCCCGAGATCGGAGTGGACGGTCGTCCGATGGACGATTCAAGTGTGTCTCCAACCTCAGAGTTCTTATCTTCCCTCCCGTTCGGGGTTTCGTTTTGTAACAAGTTCGATGTCGAAGTCAGTACAAACGATAAAAGGGTAAACGGTTTCGTTCCATGTACAGGTTTAGGTCTCACTTATATTCTCTGATCACTTTCAATGTCTATGTCTTTCTGTACTTTTTTAAGTACCGGTAATGATGGTATAAACACCGCACGGTAAGGAATATAAAGAAAGAGACAGTATCTCCGACTCGATACCTTGTGAGGACCGGAAAGAACAAGGAAGTGAGTAAGTAAGGCTCTTCTCATCATCACTAAAAAAAGAACCTTTAAACCTACTCTTAATTCGTCCACACGGGTTTGTCGAGAAGAACATACTCTACCCCGTCGGATGAAGACATGGACACTCAACGGACACAGACAATTTAAATCCCCGAGTCACTTCTTTTTAAGTAAATAGACTTTTATCTTCAGTATAAAAGGTTATGACTCTAAAACGGTTATTTCTTTAAAACCCGGAGTAGATAAATGAGAAGACAGAAGTAAGAGTTAATCAAGTTTTAGTCACTTTCTGGGATGGGGAAGGTAGGAGTGGAAGAGATTCACGTGCGCGCGCGTGTGTGTGTGTGTGTGTGTGTGTGTATGTGTATCGTGAACTTACCTTTATAATGGATAACACGGTTTTTACCGTAGAGAGAATCGGCTTTTTTTGTTCCGTCCTTCCCTCCTCGACTGTTTCCTCTGAAGAACCCTTGCTTATATCTTTTACTAATATCTTCAAGGTAGTAATTTATTACCCGTTTGACTATTTCAGAAATTCTTTTCTGAAGTCAACGTTTGTATCCTTTTGTCTTGTTTTGAACTTCTCTAGATTACGGTAATGTCTTGAGTTTATTTCTATTACTTGATCACGAGACTCCATCCTTTTTCTGGTTTGGGTTCCAAAGAGTCACTCCCACTGATTCCAACTGAAAGAGTTTTACTGACCTCAACCTTGGTTTCTGTTTTAAATATTCTTACCTGACCGGAGTGGGTGGACATACATTTATTTCTCTGAGTTTGATTTGATTTCCTTCTTACCGTGTAACGGGTGAAAGATGAAGACATTAGAATTCATCAAAGATATGAATTCGTAATTGGACGTATTGTTGGGATTGTTAATGTATACTAATCAGGACCACCCGACGGTAGATACCCCAACGTGTCTCAGCCTATGTTGACTTCACTGAATCGTCGTCGTCGTCAGAACAAGATATTCACTTCCTTGTCTCTCTTTTCCTTTAATTCCCTACAAGGGTTCACACAGTATTTCTTAAATTAGAACGGATTTTTTACAAGACCCGAAACAGGACCGGATAACCGTCCATTTCACAAACATAAACGAACTCCCGGAACCTGATCGATTTATCATTGTCACACTCAAATTCACCCCCGAAACTGAGTGTGGTTGGTACACTAAATCCCATCCCTGAAACCTAGTGTGGGCCCCTCGCTCGACCACCACCCCCTCCACAACTCTGACCTCTGACTCTAGTTTGGGCACCTGTTAGTTAGTTAGTAGGGTTTACGTTACCTCAGGGTCACACCTGTGGTTCCGGACCAACTCAAGGGAACCAACCGTTATGAGGTGGGTATAACGGAATGTAGGGGACGATCTCTCATTGTGCAATGGTCCTCTCATTTTTCTTTCGAAGTGGAAGCCTTTTAAGGACCTGAGACGAGATCCGTAGATAAGGAAACCAACTAGAATTAGGGATATTATTTAGTATTTTTGAGACTCATATTGTCGAAATTTTCTCAAAACACCCAGAAATATTGTTTACTGACTTAGACCTCTGGACCCAAGTTACGGACCCAGCCCTTCTATGAGACCTCTTCCTTTACCGTTGGGTGAGGTCATGAGAACGGACCTTTTAGGCTACCTGCCTCCTCGGACCATCCGATGTCAGGTACACCAGTGTTTCTGAACCTGTGCTGACTCTCTGAAGTGA
Source organism: Capra ibex (assembly GCA_006410555.1). Taxonomy (NCBI): domain Eukaryota; kingdom Metazoa; phylum Chordata; class Mammalia; order Artiodactyla; family Bovidae; genus Capra; species Capra ibex. The sequence continues at coordinate 11,620,370 of SJYO01038983.1, read as the reverse complement.
AAGTGAAAATTCCCATCAAAACTGTTGGGAGGGTAGTGGGGTTTAAACGACAACCACAGTTTCCACTCTCGTCAGAAGACCTCCTGACACACGAGAGATTGAGCCCAACTGGAATCGAAGAGTATGGTTGTATTGGACACTTGGTGTACATACCGAGACGTTAAACGTATGTCTTTGGAGGTCTTACAAGGTAGATGTGTCATTATGGTGGTTGATTATGGTGGTTCACTCTATTTATTTTTATGACGAGTTATCTAGTAAACTCATTGTCTATAGAAATAGGAGAGTAATCTCAACCTAATGTTTTTATTACTCTTTATGTTATAATTAACAAACCGGGTACATGTTTGAAATAACCATTATTCGATAATCGGTTATTTTTGGTTCAGGTCTGTTGGTGTTGAATCCTGGTGTTGTAGTTCATGGAACCTCGTTGACACGTTATCAACTGTTAAGGATCTGGACACACGTATAGATACATGCTACCAGGACTATTGGGTCGATCCTTCGTCATTTTAGTATCAAATTTGGTCCAGGACCGTATCCCAGTCTTAACCAGGACCTTTGACGTTCCACTTTATTCGGATGTACTTGTCTGTTTTGTTTCATTTTATTCGTCCACACCCTTATCAATTCTAAATTTTCGAAGTTCGAAACATCCCGAATTAAGATTTATTACCTTGTAAAATTAAAAGGGGTATTCCCTTTTCTGATGTCAAGGGTTCTACCTTACTACTAGATGATACCTCAGATAATGACCTTTAACCCCACCGCTCGTGGAACCTAATGGTGGACTCGTTTATAGATCTCATATAGATGGGTAACGTGTTTTTCAATCACCTTCGGTTATTCAATTTGTACGTTGTTTATTTTTTATCTATTTATGGTTACAAAAATCGATAACCGTGACCCCTTACAAATTTCATAATAAATTTTATTTTCTTACCACCGTGTGTTTTTTCCCCGTAAAATTGAAACCTGAAATTATTTTCTCATTTAAGTTCTTCCCGGATGATATATCGTGTACCTTAGTCACAATACGCGGTTGGACCTACCCTCCCTCTAAACCCCTTCTTACCTATGTACATATACCTACCGACTCAGGGAAACGACAGGTGGATTTTGATGGTATTGTGACAATTAGCCGATATGTGGTTATGTTTTATTTTTCAAATTTCAAACTTTTTTTCCTTTTCTCATGTAAAAAGAGAGTTCTCCGAAGATTTGTGGTAAAGAATTCACATCTTGGACACAGAATAAGATAAACAAATAGGTCAAAAATCGCACCCCTATCCTGTGTCGTAAGTTATTCTCCTAACAATATAGACAATTTAATTATTTTTGTTCTCCCTTCCCCATGAGATTAGTCTCAGAGCAGTGGACTTTCTGAGCAGAGGGAGAGACGGGAGATAGAAAATTTAACGGGTCGAGGGAGAGACAGTCACTTACCTTACCTTTTATTATTTTTATTGTCATTCATCATTAGAGATTATAAGAAAGTCGTGATCTTTGGACCACCAAGACTAAGAGACAGAAGACGTTAAATGTGATGGTTTACTTTGTTCTATCGTTTAGATATTTTATCTGAAGAATTTTATTAAATCTAGGAGTAATAAAAATAATATCGACAACTACTTTTCTTCGTTAATACCCCATAACCGATTTTTGATGGAACTACAAAAGTTGTAATTTTAGGTTATAATCAACAAGACTAGTATATTATCAGAATAGTCATTATTCGTGATTCAGTTTATGCTAGATCCCGTTCCGTTTCGTTTTGAAACATGGAGTACTAATTCGGAGAGCTCCGTCGACACGTTTTGAACTGTAAATTAAATTTTTCGTACTTCGTACTACCTTTTCGTAGAGTCACACCTCTCACCCTTCGTCACCACGTAAAATAAACTGTACCACCTAAACGAAAGGAAATAAAAGTATAAAATTATTCAAGTTGAGTACTTTCGTATTACTTTTATCTTTCTAGTCGATATTAGTCCTACGTACCTGTAAACCCCTAGAACTCAATTTTTCGTCAACGGAAGGATTCAGAAAGTTGTTTTACATTTAATTTGTCTACTTTAACGGATTTTGTAGTGACTAAGGGTTCCCTTACATTAGTACGAATTTACGGTTGTGATTTAATTAGTCTCCTTGTCTTGCACCTCTCCTCTTTAAAGTTAAATTCGTCGAAACACAAAGTAATTTCATTCACCTGTACCGTCCAGTCCAATTCTGAAGAGTTTCTAAACTTTTCGTTTTCCGTTTCCAAAGGTAGAGTGTTGACACGTCGGTGTTTCGGATAAGTTTGTCTTGACTTACAATTAAGTACACGTATCATACAAGGTATCAACTAGTAAAAGGGTTCTATAAAGAAAAAAGAGTTACTTCTTAAGCCCCGACCCCCCTGACATAATTATTAACACTGTTGTTACAACAAAAGAAGTTTTATCGAATCAGAATATATGATATGAATGTGACGAATATTTATTAGTGTAAGAAGGTGTGATTTGGTCAGATGTTTATATTTTAACTCGACAGTCAGTTTTGTACATATATAAATTCAACTTGTTCATCTCTTTTTCTAAACCGGTCCTACCATTGACTTATATTTAAAAAAGTCTTCAGTAAATAAAGAAGTTTAAAAAACTCACAGATAAGACGTGGACAGTGACAAGATCTACAAACCGTACATGCAATTTGTGTCTGTGTCTCTGCACGTGTGTGTTTCTAGAATATTTTTCATTTAATACATATTTAATACATACCATCTTATATTATTGACCTTATCCTTTTTACAGTAAACCCTATTCCTCTTTTTCTTCATGTACTGACTCCCTTCCTCTGTTCGACATCATAGTCTCTCCCGAGAGCCCTATCCAAAGTGACATTTCCACTAAACTTTCTCTACTCTATCAATAAATACCTCTAAGAATATTCTTATAAGGTCAGTCTTTACTATCAAGTTCCGGGACTCCGACTCCACACAAAAACTTAACTTAACTTACACTCTACATTTTTTCTTTCAGACTCTACTCGAGTCTTGAAAGCCGTCTTTAATGACTTTCTTCGACAGTAGTTGATTCTGCTTATAGAACTCATACTTCTCGAACCCCTACTCCTTCCATTCAAGTCAAGGCCTGTACAACTCAAACTTTACAGACCATCTTTAGGTGATCACTAATTTGTACAATCAATCTTAGATTCTCCCTCTGGACCGGACCTCTATGTTTAAACCGTCAAGAATTCTACAGGAAAAGTAATTTTCCCTGACCTTACGTTTTCATCCTTCAGTTCTTTGTGGACCTCATTGTCCGTTTAAACCGGAACCTCATGCCTTACTTCTTCCCGTTTCCGATTATCTCAAAACGGTTCTCTTGAGTGACCAGTATCGTTTGTGGGAGAAGGTTGTTGTGTTCTCTTCTGAGATGTGTACCTGTAGTTGTCTACCAGTTATGGCTTTAGTCTAACTAATATAAGTAACGTCGGTTTCTACTTCTTCGAGATATGTCAGTCGTTTTTGTTCTGGCCCTCGACTGACACCGAGTCTAGTACCTGAGAGAACTCACAGGGAACCTGACGTTCCTCTAGGTTGGTCAGATAAGACTTCTAGTCGGGACCCTAAAGAAACCTTCCTTACTACGATTTCGACTTTGAGGTCATGAAACCGGTGGAGTACGTTTCCCAACTGAGTAACCTTTTCTGAGACTACGACCCTCCCTAACCCCCGTCCTCCTCTTCCCCTACTGTCTCCTACTCTACCGACCTACCGTAGTGACTGAGCTACCTGCACTCAAACTCACTTGAGGCCCTCAACCACTACCTGTCCCTCCGGACCGTACGACGTTAAGTACCCCAGCGTTTCTCAGCCTGTGCTGACTCGGTGACTTGACTTGACTTGACTGATATAACTATTACGACTTCGACTTCAAGGTTTTGAAACCGGTTGACTACACCTTTCGGCTGAGCAATCTTTCCTGGAACTATGATTTTTTCTGACTCCCGTCTTCCTCTTCCACGGCTGTCTCCTACTATACCAACCTATCGTAGTAACTGAGTTACCTGTACTCAAACTCGTTTGAGACCCTCCATCACTTCCTGTCCCTTCGGAACGTACGACGTCAGGTACCCCAGTGTTTCTTAGTCTGTGTTGAATCGCTGATTTGTTGTTATATCTACTATTTAATGTTACCACTAGAGGTTTTAATCCCGAGGGAATAAGTCTGAACGGTTCTTTATATTTTAAAGGATTAAAAGTCAGGAATAGAAACTTTCAGAACAGAGAAAACTAGAAAAGAGTGTTGTAGTTCAGGGTGGACAATTTCGGTTGATTAAGTAGGTCGAGTTCACTTTAGAGGAGATTCTTCGAAGTGTGATTGTATTATCTAATTGGTTACATTATCTAATTGTAGATAAGAATAACGTAAAAGTATCGAGAAACGACCCGGGAGATAAAGATAGACATAGTGTCAAATAGAATATCCTGGTGGGAGTTCAAGTGTAGAAGGGACGAACTGACATTCTTCGAACGCTATTTTCTAAATAAAATCAATAACTATACAAAGATGGGGATACGAATCGGATAATGAATTGTGTCTCGGTTTTCATAATCGATAAGTAACATACGTACGTATGAGTCAGTGAGTCAGCACAGGTTGGTCGCTTAAAAGGTCCGTTTATGACCTCACCCAACTGTAAAGGATAAGGTCCTCTAGAAGGACTGTGTCCCTAGCTTGGACACGGAGGAGGGAGAGGACTTGACCGTCCACCTAAGAAATGGTGACTCAGTACACCCTTCGGGACAATTAACTTGTATAATCCAGTTTAACTTATATTCAAAAGTCCAGTTTTCTATTTTAGTAAATTCACTTCTTTCCTCTCCTTTCTGTGCACATAGATCAAACACACGTCGAACTTTACCTTAATCTCTTAATGTCTCTCTTTAAAGACAGGATGTACTCATGTGTGGGTTCATCCCTTTGTATGTTTCGGTAAATCGTGAATGAGACACACTTCGGGAAATTTATGTAATAGAGGAAAATAAATAAGTTATCAACCATCTTAAACAACCATCTTGAATAAACTACCAACCATATCAAACAGGGTAATATATTTACTCGTCTGACTCATCGTTTATTTTCTCGTCCTTAAACTCGGGACTGTATAGACGAGTCCTCGAGTTCAAGGGAGATGACCGGGGAACGATCCGTACCCCAGTAGTCGTGAGACTCGTAGTCTCGTTCTCAGGTACCCGTGGGTCATCGTAAACAAAAGTTTAACTTTGTAGCAGGATGGGGGATAGGGTGGGAATGATGGGTGGAATTTTCGAAGTATCAAATCCTCCTACTTCCTTTTAATTTCAGTGGTTCATACTTTCCCTTTCGAGTCTCTCGACCCGGTCGTGAATCTAGAGAGGGTGCCAGTTGATACTGGGTACAAGTCTGGAGACCGGGTCTAGTGATAATGTGGAGAAGTGGATTTCGGGATCCAAGATTAGACTTTTTATAATAAAACCTAACAAAGACTGGTTATCTCCTTCAGTCAGACCAGAATGGTAGTCGGACTTCGGTCGGTCAGTCGACCTCATTTATACACATCACTTAGTCCTCTACCTAGACGTCGGTCTGCTGGACCCAAGTTTGGAGTCGGGATGTTTAATGTGTCAACACCCCGGAGTGTCTTTAGTAAAATTAAAAGACTCGGAGTCAAAGTTGTAATTCTTTTTCTTGCGTCATTGTAGAGGGGACGGATATAGTGTCCTGACAACACTCTTACCCTCTCTATTACTTCCTGTTTCACTAAGTCTTGGATTCCTATAATAAAATCAACTTAAATAGACGTATTTAAGTACCGTTGAGAAGACTCCAGACCAAACGTATTTAAGACACATTTCACGTACTCTCCGTACTTCTTCCTAGACCCAAATAACAGTTCCGTAAATCCGTAGACTCTATTCTGGGTCCCTGCTAGGTCTATACTTTCACGCGGTTCAACGAGTCAACACAGGCTGAGACGTTGGGATATCTGACATCGGGTGGTCTGAGGAGACAAGTACTCCAAGAGATCAGTTCTTATATCCTTACCCAACAGTACGGGAGGAGGTCTCCTAGAAGGACTGGGTCCCTAACTTGGATGTAGAGAATGTAGAGGACGTGACTGACCACCCAAGAAATGGTGATCGTGGTAGACCCTTTGGGGGTCTATACTTATGTTTCGAATTATACTAGTAGAGTATCCTCTCAAGGAAATTCGTGTCTTACTAAACTACCTGAAGTTTAACTACCTTCATTTTGGAATTTTGGTGTTTCCTGTGGTTTACAAGTTAATGTTTTTAACGGTTTAAACGTCAAAGAGGGTAGTCACCACCTTATATAAAGAGGAGGGAATGTAGATAGACACAACTACTAAACGAAACCCCTTATCGTGTGTCACTTGTATAATCTGTTCGAGATTCGGATTCGGAGTTCTTCGAACCGGGTGAAGATAGTCGAGGGAACCTAGGAAAGGAACCGGTGGTACATGTTCAGATCCGGACAGACTATCTACTAATCTCTGGTGTACCTTAATTCTGTTCGAGAGGGTGATTCGGTACAATGTCGTTCTACCGATATATACATATATAGTCTCAGGTCGGTTCTAGTCGGTTTGGACCGGGATACGTTGGTTAGAGTCCGGTTCAACGACTGGGTATTTTAGTACTCAATTCATTAAAAATTCGAGGATTAAAACCTTCACTAAAAAGTGTACCTTTCACTATTGACGAGGTTCTTGAGTCGAATATCCTTACCCTTACACGTCATCGCAAACTCAACTACGGCACGAGAGTATGACACAGGAGAGAAACCTTCCCAATAGAAACAAGTAGTACTATCAACCGACTTATACCTGTTTCCCTATCTTGAGAGAGAACGGAGAATTGTTCATTGGAACTGAACCAAGTCAAGTCAAGTCAGTGACTCAGCACAGACTGAGAAACATTGGGGTACTTGGTGTCATACGGTCCGGAGGGACAGGTAGTGGTTGAGGGTCTCAGGTGGGTTTGAGTACAGGCAACTCAGTCACTACGGTAGGTTGGTAGAGTAGGAGACAATAGGGGAAGAGACGGACGTGAGTTAGAAAGGGTCGTAGTCCCAGAAAAGTTTACTCAGTGGAGAAGCGTAGTCCACCGGTTTCATAACCTCAAAGTCGAAGTTGTAATCCGGAAGGTTACTTATGGGTCAGTAACCTTCCTAACCTTGGAACTGAACCATCACACACGGTTCAACCTTCCAGGTAAAATGGACCAGTATTGACTTAGAGATTCTTCTTTTTCTTTATTCGGTCACATTGTTCTTCGTCCTTCTTACTCATCGTCTGATATAAACTCGACTTTCAGTCACTGAAGGACCTTTCTTTGAGTTATTAAGTCTAAAGTTATCGAATGACACAAGTGTACCTACCCCTAAGTCGTATTTGTGTTTAGAGTGTTACATTACTCCGTTTCGGGTAAAAGACGGATAGGTCACCTTTCACTTTAACGTTATGAAAAGGTGACATTTAGTTTTACGGAAAGATTGGAGTCAACAATTATTGGTTACATATAAAGGGTAAAGTGGTGTTTGAGAAATCTCAAGTGGATAATTCTCTGAACAAAGTATGTAATAAGATGAAACGAGTTTAACTAAAAGTTCTGAAAGGGTCTCCGGAGACTCGGAGAACAGATTTATCTAAAAATAGTCAAAACTTCAAATCTAATGATTGTTAGATCTTTAAACTAGGTATCACGTGGACTGTTTAGGGGTAAAATTAAAAAGTATTTTTTACAAGTAAACTTCTTATACAAGAATCGAAAATAAAAGGACGTTGAAAGAAACATCATTACCGTAAACAAACCACCGTCATTTTCTTAAATTTTTTAGTTTTATCGTTGACTTTGATAGACATTCTATCATAGTAAAATAAAGTCTTCAAATGTCTGTACGACAGGAACAAGATCAGTAACTAGAACTCCGAATAGTATTAACTGGAAGTTGGATCTTCTATTAGGTAGAAGGTGAGGGTTTAAATAATGACTATCTCACTTTAACGGGTCAGTCGTGGATGAGTAGGTTGACAGTCCCCAAAAGGGTCCTAAATCTTTTTTTAGTTTGTTCAAGAAGTAGTTATGTTCACGACTTCAGTGGTGGTGTTCGGGGTCCTCCCCAACACACTTTATGTATTCATCAACTTCTATATCGGAGATAGGAGTTTCACGAATCTTAGAACGGTACTTCTGTTATGATTGTATTTTTGCGTAACTACATTGATTTACGACTCACCTTTCCATCTCTGTTCTCACTGTAATCGTCCTATTTACAGTAAATAATTAGAGGACAATCCACCATGACACAACATTTGTAATACAGTAGATTATGACGGTTGTTGGGTCTTTCTTTTCATAACGTTGATGAATTATTATCTTTTCATCTACTACTCTTTTTATCCCTTGAAGAGGTTCCACTAGGTGACTTCCTTATCTTGGCCTTCAGTACCAGTTCAAACAGACGGGTTTCTAGTGTAAGGAAACAAAGATGTAGCGTAACGGAGAGTTGAAGTTTACCTTTCCTTTCCGAAATACGGAGAAGTTCAGAGGGGATTGCGATATGGATTTACGAATAAATACTGTTAATGATTATTCCTCAATACTGTTTGGATATGTCGTATAATTTTTCGTCTCTGTAATGAAACGGTTGTTTCCAGGTATATCAGTTTTGATACCAAAAAGTTCATCAGTACATACCTACACTCTCAACCTGGTATTTCTTTCTACTCACGACTTCTTGACTACGCAAACTTGACACTACAACTTGTTCTGAGAACTCTCAGGGAACCTGACGTTCCTCTAGTTTGGTCAGGTTGGTTTTCCTTTAGTTGGGACTTCTAAGTAACCTTCCTGACTACGACTTCGACTTTGAGGTTATGAAACCGGTGGACTACACTTCTTGACTGAGTAGTCTTTTCTGGGACTAAGACCCTTTAACTTCCGTCCTCCTCTTCCCCTACTGTCTCCTGCTCTACCAACCTACTCTAGTGACTGAGCTACCTGTACTCAAACTCGTCCGAGGTCCTCTGTCACTTTCTGTCCCTTCGGACCGCACGACGTCAGGTACCCCAGTGATTCTCAACCTGTGCTGACTCACTTGTTGTCGTTGTTGTTGTTCGTAAGCCGACATGACTTTAGTCTTAGTCGACACCTCAGTCTTTCTAGACTAAAGTTTTAGAGAATAAAGACTAGTTGATTTTCATACATCCGTATAGATGTAAGGATTAGAGATTATTATGGAATGAAGTGACACGACTATACTCATTACACACACGAATCAGTGGGTGGTCCGAGGAGACAGGTGTTCCTAAGAGGTCCGTTCTTATGACCTCACCAAACGGTACGGGAGGAGGTCCCCCTAGAAGGGTTGGGTCCCCAGCTTGGGTCCAGAGGGTGTAACGTCCGTCTAAGAAATGACAGACTCGGTGTCTCCTTCGAGTCATTATACTCATTATACATTTTAAGTAAGTGAGTTGTTTACGACTCAAAGATGATACAGGATTCGTAATAAGACCTAAAACAAGTGTTGTCACTTGTTTCCTCTGTTTTCAGAGACAATAGAATTGTAAATTTTTCAGTCACTTTCTCTGTGTTCAATTATTTGTCATATTTAAATTCGGTATCATTCTGGATACTTCCTTTTATTTCGTTACTTTCACCCGTTTCGCATTTAAGTGATCTGTACATTACCCACGTTAAGTGGCTTGATTATTGTTTCTGTTAGTATTTTTAAGTACGGACTGAAGTTCCTTAAACACGACGTCCTCCACTCCTTTTACCCCGGTCTTCCCCTTCCCTGTCTCTCACCCCTCTCGGTGTGTGTGATTGACAACCGATGTTGTGGTGGACCACTCGTACGGTCTTCTTGATGCATGTCCATGGACCCTGTTGTTCCCCTCGCCTCTAGTCAAGACGGTCCACTTCTCTTCCGTTTCTGACCACTACTGTTATTTTCCTTCTTCTTGAAAAACTGTTTTCCCCGGTGGTAGAACGTGGTCCGTCAAAACTGGTTGACAGGAAAAATAGTAGAGTTACAGAATTTCTACATCCGTAATAATGGGGCAAATTGTACACTCCCCTTACTCTGAGTCTCCCAACATACGGAACGGTCAGTAGGGTGTTGGACGTTTGACTATAAGTTTCATTTCATAGTCCTCGTTTCGGGACCTAATGAGGAGTTCTGGTAAACCAAACGGGAGTTGTATTTAGTCATGCATACACAGGTCTCCTAAAATACATCCTTCTCGACGGGAGTTTAAACCAGTTAAAGATGTACTTTAATCTAATTAAGTTTAATTAGAGGATAGGCTAGGGGGGTTCGAAAGGTAATGAGAAGGGAGAGTATCCTCGGTACCGTAAGATGTCAGAAAAGGATTCCATGAACGAGTACTGGAAGGTCTATTGGTTGCACGAAAGTTCTGGTGTCTCACAAAAGTATAGGACACCATACTGTAATAAGGTTCCTTCTTACTCCGTTCCCGAGACTCTTTTGAGGACAACGATAAGTCAGTGTAGACTAAGAATCGCTGGGGTACCTGACCTCCTGTGGTCCGAAGGGACAGGAAATGACAGAGGACTTCGAGTGAGTTTGAGTATTCGTAACTCAACCACTACGGTAGGTTGTTAGAACAGGACACAGTAGGGGAAGAGGAGGACGGGAGTCAGAAAGGGTTGTAGTCCCAGAAAAGGTTACTCAGTCGAGAAGGGTAGTCCACCGGTTTCATAACCACGAAGTCGTAGTCAGGAAGGTTACTTAGAAGTCCCAACTAGAGGAAATCCTAACTGACCAAACTAGAGGAACGACAGGTCCCCTGAGAATTCTCAGAAGAGGTCGTGGTGTCAAACTTTCGTAGGTAAGAAGTCACGAGTCGGAAGAAATACCAGGTTGAAAGTGTAGGAATGTACTGATAACCTTTTTGGTATCGGAACTGATATGTCTGGCAACAGCCGTTCCATTGCAGAGACGAAAAACTATACGACAGATCCAACCAGTATCGAAAAGAACGTTCCTCATTGTAGAAAATTAAAATACCGACGTCAGTGGTAGATGTCACTAAAACCTCGGGTTCTTTTATTTTAGACAGTGACAAAGGTAACGAAAAAGTAGATAAACGGTACTTCACTACCCTGGTCTACGGTATTAGAATCAAAAGACTTACAACAGAAAATTTGGTCTAAAAAGTGAGAGGAGAAAACGGAAGTAGTTCTCCGAGAAATCAAGGAGAAACGAAAGACGGTAATCCCACCACCGTAGGTGTATAGACTCCAATAACTATAAAGACACCGTTAGAACTAAGGTTGAATACTAAGAAGGTTAGACCGTAAAACGTACCACATGAGTCCTAAATTCAATTTATTCTTCCCATTGTTATATGTTGGAACTGTGAGGAAAAGGTTAAACCTTGGTCAGGTAACAAGGTACAGGTCAAGATTAACGACGAAGAACTGTACGTATGTCCTAAACGTCCTCCGTCCATTCCACTAGACCATAAGGGTAGAGAGATTCTTAAAAGGTGTCAAACAATACTAGGAATATCAGTTTCCGAAATCACATCAGTTACTTCGTCTTCATCTACAGAAAGACCTTAAGGGAACGAAAAAACACTAGGTTTCCTACAACCGTTAAACTAGAGACCAAATAGACGGAAAAGATTTAGGTCGAACATGTAGACCTACAAGAACCAAGTACATCGGATCAAGTAAGAACTTCAGATCGAACTTCTTAAAACTCGTGATGAACGATCGTACACTCTACTCGTGTTAACAGATAGGTTCCAGATAGTCATGTATCTCGTGCATCTCGGACCCCGATAAGTAAGACACTTCATCCTGGTTCCTCTCGAACTAGGCACCAACTTTTAAATTGTACCTCCTTGGACTATACGTGTATTTGAGTCATTTATAATCACCAATTTTCAGATCGGTCATTCAGACTCTCCTCCCTCATTATTTATTCGTCTCGTGTCTCCTTAGAATCCCGTCACTTTGATAAGATGTACTATAACATTATCATCTATGTAGTGAGATTAAACGGGTGGAGTATCTTCCGTGTCGTGGATCTTACTTGGGTTTACATTTGTTACCTGAACCCACTATTACTACGCAGTCATATCCGAGTAATGAACGTCGTCTACCTAGCGAGACTACCCTCTACTACTATCGACCCCTTAGATACGCACACACCCCCATCCCCAATATACCCTTTAGAGACACGGAAGACGACTTAAAACGATGCCTGTAATTTCACGAGATTTTTAGTTCAGACTTTTTTGTTCAGATCTCCTTTTGGGGTTGACAATGAAATGTTAACACACTTGTATCAATGAAGTCGAGAAGAACAGACTTAAAAGTGAATATTTTGTCCTCATTACTATGTAAGATGTGCATCTACAAGTCTTCTGATTTCCCTCACTTCAGCATAAACCCAGTTCACAAAATCGTACACGGACCGATCCAATTACGGAAGTCATTTACTCTCCGACAAAAAAATTCTGACTTCTTGACTTTCTCTTATTAGGTTTCTGTCCTTGCGATTGACCTTTCGATTTCGTACCTTGGACCGCCCTTAACCGTCTTCTGACTTATTCTACTGTTAACGAAGGGTTTATCGAGTTCCGCACCGCGGTGTACCCTCGATTGTCTCCGCCGCATACATCTGACTTAAGTAACAGAAAGGGAGGTCTGGACGTGAGGGAGGACGGACGGAACTACTCACTGTATGAGTTGGGAATTCAGTGGATTTGGCCTTCGGACCTTCAGCTGAGACTGAACCGAGAGAGGAATGGAGGGGTAGCCAGTAGTTCGGGACGTCTCAGATGGACGAAGTGTAGAAGGGAAGGAGTCAGACAGTCACTCTTGCACAGGCATGACAGACGAATCGGGAGACAGTAGAGAGGACACCGAATTCCGTCACCACCGGAATTGTCAGTTGGACTAAGGTATCCGTCCATACCAACCCAAGGGGTTTCTTTCTCTTGGTCAGTATCGAAAGAACTGTATTCACTTCGGTAAAATCCAGTAAGACCCTATGTTCGGACCGGTGTCACGAACCAGTCCGTTTTCTTCTCCAGAGTCAGTAATTACTACAATTCCCTTGTTTTCTTACAAGTTCCTTGTTCGTCGATAACTGTCCGGTCTCTTTATCGGTTTAACCTCCTTTTTTTCCGTCAGTGATCCTGAGGGTCAAGACAAAGTTTCTATTTCCTACCGGACTGTGTGGAAGAACTCGACAAAATGTCCTAGACTTCGGGTCACTTGTTAGTCAGTGGTCTGATTGGACTCGGTCTCTTAACTACTACGACTGGAAACGGTCGGGACCACTAAAGTTAGTTGATTCTATACTCGAGACAGTCGGGTCCCACTGAGAACGGGGTTAAGATACGATTTAAACATAAGCAAGATAAGAGAAGTACTTATGTGTACGAAGGAATCGAATTTTGAAGGGGTCAAAACGAAAACCCCTCTGTAACGAAACCCTTTATAGGGGTCACATGAGTTATGAACAACGTTCATTACTTTAGGAAAGAGGTGGGTGGAAAACCGAACTAATACAGTAAGTCGAACTGTGGGTGGTTCTCCAGTTGGGTCAACATTGTTTAAAGAGATCCGGAGTCGGAGAGTTTATAGTAGAGGTGTGGTTTTGATTTCGTTAGGAAGATTTTTCGTGATTTAGACTAGTAAAAAGGCGGAAGGAATTTTATATAAAGTTAACCAGAAACAGATCCTATTTTAGGTTGGTAAATGTCGTGAGAGACAATAGACCACAGACTTGATAGGGGGAGGTGTGTGGTGTTGATGCCAACGAGGGGTTGGACTTGACCTTGATGACTAACGAGGGGTTCGGACCCTCCCATAAAGTACCGAGACCCGTAAGTACGTATGGTAAAGGAGGTACAAGGGGGTTTGTCACCAAACACTTTATGATCAGTCCGAAGGGACTATCGAGTCAACCATTTCTTAGGTGGACGTTACGTCCTCTGGGGTCAAACTAAGGACCCAACCCTTCTAGGGGACCTCTTCCCTTTTCGATGGGTGACTTCATAAGACCGGATCTCTTAAGATACTGACATATCAGATACCCCAGCGTTTTTCAGTCTGTACAGACTCGTTGAAAGTTGAAAAGTGAAAGTGAAATCAGAGTATTCTGTGAGATACTTCGTTCACTGAGAGTAAGTTTACTCAAAATCTTTTTGACGTACGAAAGAAGGCGACCTTTTGAGAAAATCCGAGATTCTACAGCATATTAGTTTTTTAGAGTAGTGAATGGACCACCAGGTTACTGACTCTGAGGTTCGAGGGTTCCCTCCCCGGGACCCAAACTAGGGACCAGTCGCTTGATCTAGGGTGTATAGTGTTGATCTCTAAGGTGTACAGTGTTGATTTCTAGGGTATACGACGTTGATTCTGGGGCACGTCGGTTCATTTATAAAAAACTAAATAAAATTTTATAGATAAATTAAAACAAATTAAAAGTACTATAACACTAAATGTTATTCTTTATATATAAACCAGAAACTGGACAAGGACCATGCCTCGAGGATTTTCATAACCATAAAAGACACGATTCTCGTTATTTTCAAGAAAGAATTACAATTATCACTGAAAGCCTTTCGGTAATCCACTAGATTCCTACCACCGATCGACGGTCATCTTCCCGACCTTGAAAGTCAGAGTGGGGAAGGGGGTGTCGTAGGGACCTCCCCTCTCTCCGATCCCTAACTTAGTGAGCGGTCACCGGTCACTAGATGAGTTAGTACTGATATATTACTTTAGAGGTGTTTTTGAGTTCTCCTGTTCCCAGACTCTCGAAGGTTCGACAACTTGGATACTTTCACGACCGACTCACCACGAGTCTCTCTTACCCTCAAGGTACTAGAAAGGGGTGCGTAACGGGAGACGTACAGAAGTAGACTGACGGGAACTCAATATGGGAAGACATCATTTGACCATTAGGTCATTACAAAGAGACCCAAGACACTCGACGAGATCGTTTAATTGGTTTGGTTCCTTCCTTAGGACCTTTGGAGACGAAATATCGGTCAATCCTCGTGTCCATTGTTGGACCCTAACGTTGACCGTAGGTTTCATGTCCTACCTTTCTTCCCCCGAACATCCTGACTTGGGAATTGGACATCGTAGACTACAGTAGAGAACCACCTGTCACAGTCTTGACTCAATTTTACCTGTAGGTCAACCACGGAACTCTTGACGAATGACGACACCCCCTTGGGGTTTGTGTGTGTTTAACCTTAACCACGGTGTCGGATAAATTAGGTAATAATTCCATAAACTATTATCTTGAGAAAAAAGTTCATCTTAAAGGACCCTGAATGTGTGGGGTCTTTTTTTGTAAAACACTTTGTCATAGATTTGTTAAGGGAAGGATATATATACACCAATGTACACACTATAAATCAGTCTAGAAGTAGAACAACCGAAGTCTTGGACTATTTATCAATTATTAAAATGGAAGTCCTTTATTATCACCTAGAAACCGAGATTAAAACAATTAAGGTGGACAGTAGTTTAATTCATCTAAAACGTTTTAGATTCATCCAAACTCAGAACGATTGAGGTTCTCATATAAGAATTCTAACAACGGAACTATTAAAAAATGTAGTCTCTTCGTCACTTTACATCTCTTGATAGAGAACGATTCATACACGAGTTTAGGAGATGAGGTTAAGTCTTAAATGGAAGACATGGTAAACAAACTTTATTATTGTGGTTATTAAAATCATTTCGTACGTTTGGGTTTAGTTTAATCCATAATGGACGACGACAAGAAAGGTAGTTGGTAAAATAGAAATGAGACTTCTTATCTATCTCGATATTCTTCATTCTAACAATTGTAGTCATTTTGAATGTCTTTGGTGAGTTACAATATTGACTTACACTCAGGGGTTTTCGTAATTTTATAACTCGGAGAGGTTAAGTCGGATTCAGGGTCTCTATCGTATGGAATGACACTAATCCTGAGTCTTTCTTGTGTACCTCTTACTTATTCTGTAGAGAGTCACACCTTTTTACCACTAACCTTAGTCCCTCTGAATTCAAGTTTTAGATTAAATCGGTAACATACTTGGACTTAAAGAAATAAAGAGACTTGAGTCAGAGGAGCAGACACTTTTACCTCGATTACTATGTTTTGGATGGTACAATAAAGTCTCAAATTTGTTCTTTTGTGTGTGATTTGTGGATCTCAACATGGACATGGTATGATCTTGTATCGTCTACAAGTTATTTTGTGGTCAAAAGAAGAAAGGAGAGATAAAATGTATTTTAAGGTCAACTATCAACGAGTCTATAAGTAAGACAATACCTGTAGAAATAGGTGTTTTATATGAATTAAAACGACATCTAGTATTTGGTCCCCAATCGTTTGATACAAGGTGTCCGATTTAGACCGACTGGAGTGACAGGGACATATAAAGGAAACCTGTGTCGGTGTGGGTAAACAAATGGTACAACGGACACTGACGGTGTCACTGTCTACACTCGTCGACGCTGTCTCTAGTATACACAATCAACAGACAACGACGATACTGTTTAATCATGTTTGAACCACCGTATTTCGTTGTGCAAGTAATAGAATGTCAGACTACATCCAGAGTGATCTAATTTTAGGTCCACAGTCATCCCGACGTAAGGAAAGACCTCGGAGATCCCTTGTGTTAAGGGAACGGAAGAGGTCAAAGATCTCCGACGGTCATTGACGGACGAGACCGGGGGAAGGAGCCAGAAGTTTTTGGTCTTTGTTATCCAACTCCGGAAGATAGAAGGGAAGACGGAGAAAGGATGTGAAATTCCTTTACACACTAATGTAACCCGGGTGGGTCTTTTAGGTCTTATCAGAGGGACAACAATTTAGTCGACAAGTCGTTACAACTAAGGTAGACGTCGGAATTAAAGGAAAACGATACATTGTATCGTATAAAGGGTAAAAGACCCTAATCATCCACCTGAAACGTCCCTCTGTAATGAGAAAGATCGTATGGTCTTCCGTCACCGTGGGGTGAGGTCATGAAAACGGACCTTTTAGGGTACCTACCTCCTCGGACCATCCGACATCAGGTACCCTAGCACTTCTCAGTCTGTGTTGACTCGTTAAAGTGAATCTGAAAAGTGAAAGTACGTAACCTCTTCCTTTACCGTTGGGTGAGGTCACAAGAACGGACCTCTTAGGGTCCCTGCCCCCTCGGACCACCCGAAGGCAGACACCCCAGCGTGTCTCAGCCTGTGCTGACTTCGTTGTCGTCGTCGTCGTCGTCGTATATTCGGTCTTTGGGATTTTATAAATGATAGTCTGGAAAGGTACTTTTCAAAAGATTAGGTATAGGATTTAAAACTGGGTTCGGATACTTGTATTCATTTGTGTATCCCTGGTTAACAATGATATTTTTATTCTTGTTAAAAGTACTTATACATAAGTGATCCATCGACGTTGTTTTTCTACTTGTTCTATTACAAGGACTGGGGTAACCGTCATGTTTTCTTGAGAAGTATTTTTAGTCATCACGTATTGAGGCTACCAATATCGTTGTTATTAACAACGATATAAACGTTGTCGATTTTGTACCTTTGTTAGATTTACGTGTGTAGTATTTATCTATTTCTTCGATATATATATATGTGTATGTATGTGTAAGTATATTATGTGCGTGGATGTGCCTTATAATAAGCTTGTATTTTTTCTTACTTTATTACGGTAAACGTCGTCATACCTACCTGGATCTATAATACTATGATTTACTTCATTCAGTTTTTTTTCTGTCTGTTTATGGTATACTATAGTGAATGTGTACCTTAGATTTGATACTGTGTTTACTTAAATAGATACTTTGTCTTTGTCTGAGTGTTTGTATCTCTTGTCTGAACACCACTGGTTCACCCTCCCCCGTCCCCTCACTACCTGACCCCGAACCCCTAATCGTCTACGTTTGATAATATATATATGCATATGTGTCCTATTTGTTGCTCCAGTATCACTTGTCATGTCACTTGATATAAGTTATAAGACATTATTTAGTGTTACTTTTTATTATACTTTATTTATTAAGGAAATTTTTTAGTCATCATACAACTTCTCACTGTTGAGTCATCATCCTGTTTGGACACAAACTCAGTGTCTAGAATATTTCGACCCACTGGAAAAAATATAGTTATAGGGACACGTACTCAAACAAATAGACAAGTTTGTTACGGATGAGGTATACCCAAGACACTTCTAATTTACGTATATTATGTAAAGGGTATACCCATGTGTGGTGTCCATTGCGACCAAACCAAGATCTGATGATGTTCTTTCTTTTATAACGTCATTTCGTTCAGTGTTAAAAAAACCAAAGGGTCACGTATATTTACAATACGAATATCATGTAACATCAGGTAATTCACACGGTATCGTAACATAGATGGGTGAGGTCACAAGAGCGGACCTCTTAGGGTCCCTGTCCCCTCGGACCACCCGACGGTAGATACCCCAGTGTGTCTCAGCCTGTGCTGACTTCACAGAATCGTCGTCGTCGTCGTCGTAACATAGATATTTATTACATATATAGAATTAAATTCATATGAAATAACAATTTTTACGATCGGTAGTAGACTCGGAAGTACTCGACATTAGTAAAACGACCAGAACGATAACTACAGACGACTGATTTGTCCCACCATCAACGACTTCCAACCCCACCGACACTGTCAAAGAATTTTATTCCGTTGTCACTTCAAACGACGTAGTTAGTTGACGGTAAAGGAAAGGGGTCGTTAAAAAGATATCTGACTTTACGTCAAACTATCGAAAAATATGTGTCATCTTGTAGAAAGTTCTAACCTCAGTCAGGAGGGTTTGGAACGGTGACAAAATAGTTGATTCAAATGCATTAAAGATTCAGAAAACAATAAAGTTGTTAGAGGTGATCCTGATCTAGATGGAGTTTTGGTGAAAGAAACGAGTAGGTATTCTTCGTAGAGGAGTGCGCAACTAAAATAGTACTTTAACGCCGTTAAGTCAGTGTAGAAGTCCGAGGTTAAGATGGGGAAAACATTAAGGGTGGCGTAGACGTCAATGAAGAATTTGAGGAGGTTATTCCCAACCTTAGTCAAGGAAAGTTTGAGGGTAATTACAGCTATAAAACTGGGTAAGGGTACTTAGTGTTTACAAGGATTACTGTAGTTCTTACCACCTAGGAAAGGTCTTCCAAAAGTTACAAGGAACAAGTCTGGGTAGTCTCCTTAGTGAGGGACACCATCCATATCGGAATGTTTTACATAAAGAATTTATTCAGAACTTTCAATTTTAATGAGGAACAAAGTACCTGACGTCTTCCCTACAACACAATCATCCGTACTTTTATTGTAATTAGAGTAACATGTAGAGGTAGTCTCGAGAACCTACTGGTCAATGTGACAGTTACTCTTCATTATAAAACTTTCGTTAGAAAAAAAGACTCATCGTTTAGATTGTTTCACTCGAAACAATTGTTTCGACACAGTCATTCGGTGTAACATTTGTCTATACGACTGTAGGTCTGGGGTAACAAGGTAAATATCTTATGTCCGTCTCATCTGAATCGTGTTCGACCTTAGTTCTATCCGTCCTCTTTGTAGTTGTTGGAGTCTATGCGCCTACTGTGGTCGGATTGCCGTCCATCGTTTCTCCTTGATTTCTCGACGAACCACTTCCACTTCCTCCTCTCCCTTTCTGGACCGAATTTTGATTTATAATTTTTTTGATTCTAGTATCGTAGGTCGAGGTAATGTAGTACCGTTTATCTCACCCTTTTCCACCTTCATCACTGTCTAAAGGAGAAGAACCCGAGATTTTAGTGACGCCTACCACTGACGTCGGTACTTTAGTCTTCCGTAAACGAAGAACCGTCCTTTCGATACCGTTTGGATCTATCACATAACTTTTCGTCTCTGTAATGAGACGACTGTTTCCAGACATGTCAGTTCCGATACCAAAAGGGTCACCATTAAATACCAACACTCTCGACCTGGTATTTCTTCCACCTCATAACTTCTTAACTACAGAAACTTGACACCACAACCTCTTCTAAGGACTCTCAGGGAACCTGTGGTTCCTCGAGTTTGATCAGTTAGAATTCCCTTTGGTTGGGACTTATGAGTAACCTCCTGACTACGACTTCGACTTCGAGGTCATAAACCAGTAGACTACACTTCTCGGTTGAGTGACCTTTTCGGGGACTACGACCCTTTCTAACTCCCGTCTTTCTCATCTCCCGCAGTCTCCTACTCTACCGACCTACCGTAGTGGTTACGTCGGTACTTGAACCTGTTTGAAGTCCTCTACCACTCTCTGTCTCTCCGGACCTCCACGACGTCAAGTACCCCAGTGTTTCTCAGCCTGTGTTGGTCCGTTGATTTGTTGTCGTTGTCTAAATCGTGTTAGGAATATCTGGGGTCCTAAAAATCTTGCCATTTACTTGTAGCCGGAGTTGAATTTCAAGGGTCGACGTAATAAGGGATTATTCTCAGTCGGACAGGAAACTTCTGTTCGTAACTGAAGAGGAGATATTGATACTTTCAGGATTTACCGTAAAACAGTTACCTTTTAGCAAAACTGATGTGACTTTTAGACAACTTAACATATCTGTGAAAGTAATTAATAGAATCGATCTAGAAGACCTATTGAACGATATCGTGAACGACGAAGTGGAACGTGAAATTGATACCATACCTCTACCGAAGAAAGGAATTTTAAGTACCTAATTGTTTGGAGACGATCGAAATTCGAAAAGAAGACTTTGAAGGAGTAAAACTAGACGGAAGTATCTTGACTTCTCTCAGTCCCAGAACGAGACCAACCAACGTCAACCAAACTGGAAGACAGGTCCGGTGATTTTGAAAGAGGTATAGTTGTTATTCCGTCGGAGTGAAAGAATAGTAAGTGACCTCATCGTGAAAATTAATTCACGATGAATTAATTTCTGTATATGCATGGTGATATATATTTTACCTATTGATTATTCCTGAATTGCCTGTCGTGTCCCTTGTGATGAGTTATTAGACATTACTGGATAATACCCTTATCTTAGAAGTTTTCTCACCCACACATATATATATATATGTGTATGTATGTATATACTTATCCGAAGGGACCACCGAGTCGATACATATCTGAGGAGGACGTTACGTACTCTACGTCCAAGTTAGGGACCCAGTCCTTCTAGGGGACCTCTTCCTTTACCGTTGAGACTGGTCATAAGAACGGACCTCTTAAGGTACCTGTCTCCTCGGACCGCCCGATGTCAGGTACCCCAGTGTTTCTCAATCTGCACTGAATCGCTGATTTGTTTTTTTACATATACATATTGACTAAGTCAAACGACATGTCGTCTTTGATTGTGTTGTAACATTTCGTTGATATGAGGTCATTTTTAATTAAATTTCTTTTGTTCGAAAAGGAAACGTAAGTGTTGTACCGATCGGTAAACTATCTTCTCTGGATAGAAAACAGGATAGAGCCCAAAGTTGCGAAAGTTGCGAAAGGAACGATTCGAAGTAGTAAAGATCGAAAATTAAATTTCACTCTTTATACGTCGAGGAGGAAAGTAAACTTGTGAACCTCCGGTAACATCCCAATAAATGGCCGGATTAAAGTTATAGTGACTCAGAGTCCCTTATCCCTCCGGGTCCTTCCTCTCTCTACCCCCTTGCCAGTCAGTCACTTCGTGGGTCTCCTATGTGTTGTAAATGACTAATTCCAGTGGTAGAAGATACCTACACCAAGAACTACAGGTTTGGTTAATATTGTTATTGTGGTTTCTAGTTTCTAATAGTATTCATATTATTACTTTGTTAAACTATATAACACTCTTAAAATGGTTTCCACTTATCTGTGTTTTACTCGTTTGTTACAACCTTTTACCATGGTGATCTGAATGAGTTATGTCCTAACGGTGTTTGGAGGTTAAAGACCTTTTTTTTTTTAATACATAGACTTTTCACGCATTTCACCTCGTATTATTTAGAATCAGTATTTACACTGTTCTACTCCAAGGTTCACCCTAATCCTATTAACGAGAAAAGGAGTTGAATTTCTCTATAAACTTCTCTGTAGAGTCGTTCTAGTTTCTTATACGGACTTAATAAAAGAATTTGGATTGTAAGAATTGAAAGAGGATCTCTATGGTTGTCTATAGTTGACGTTGTTGGTTAAGAAAGAGGTACGACGAACTTTAGATCGGTCATCGACTGAAGTAGTAGGGTAGGAACCGACGACTGTTAATGTCTTCGTAAACCTAGTGAACGAAGTTGACTGGTTACTCATACCCTAAGTTCAAAACCTCCACTCCACCCGTCTCCCGTCGAAGTTCAATGAGTCTGTAGGGTTTGACTCAAGTGGTCTCCCCGGTCCATTCCTGGATCTCTTTCTGGAAATCTAGGTCCGTTCTCCACGGGAACTGGACCCAGGGTCGAACCTTCCGGGGCACATAATGTTTGTCTTTTTGTATTTAAAAAGAAAAATTAGGGTACTCTTTCTAAAAAGAAATCTATGATCATTAAGTAACTCAATTGTCCTTAATGTCCTCTCCTAATATGTTTGGTTTAAGGAAGAGGGGTGGGGAGGGTGGGGTGGTTCTGGTCTTCTACACCCCGGCTCTTATACACGTCTTTTCTCTTTTGATGGTGGAGATCGGACCCTTTGGTTTATTTCTCATCGACGAAAACAAGTTCAGACTGGTGGAACTTAAGTGGGTTTCATCCCTAGATCCATCCGGTCCATGGGGCCTGTTGACGAGAGGAGGTAGAAAAGATGAGTCTACCACGTCAAAACCTCTCACGAGTCTTACTAATAATAAAGGGTCCACCTTTTCATTACACAATTCCTCTTTGACGGGAAGAGATGGGGACCCACCACACTGGTTCAGCCATGGGTAAGACCCAAGTTCGACTAAGTCAGTGGTACCTCCTCAGAACTCGAGACAGGGTATAAAGTAAGACAGAAGAAGTCGTCCAAACTCCAGATATCCCATGTTGACCGGATCCCCTCTTACATTCTAGGAATCAGATGTCCAGAGGACTCGTTGTGGGTCGGTGTCCGTTATCCCGGGACGTATCTTTGGGTTCAGTCCGACACCCGTATCAATACACTAAGTATTGAAAATTTAAAGGGAAAGAGTCAACACGACGATCCCTACTTAAAACTCGGTGGTTACTGATTTTGAGACTTTGTATCTCCTTCGTTACTGACCCTCTAAAACTCCTAAAAGGTTCCGGTTACAATGTGTAGAAACGTCTGTGGATTAGGTAGAGGAGAACCAATTTCCTGTCTAATTCCAACAATGGAAACGAAAATCGTTTGGATATTTCCCTTCATTCGTAAACGTAATCGACTTCTCAGTTAATGATTTTCGTTTAAGATTAAGCTATGTCGGTTTGGTAAAGGAGGTAAACCTCCTTTATACTTACCAACTTAATGATACTATTTTTGCACAATGAAAGAAGGACTTAGGTTTTCATTCAAATTTTTCTTTATGGTTTCCTNNCCAATTTCCTGTCTAATCCCAACAATGGAAACGAAAATCGTTTGGATATTTCCCTTCATTCGTAAACGTAATCGACTTCTCAGTTAATGATTTTCGTTTAAGATTAAGCTATTTCGGTTTGGTAAAGGAGGTAAACCTCCTTTATACTTACCAACTTAATGATACTATTTTTGCACAATGAAAGAAGGACTTAGGTTTTCATTCAAATTTTTCTTTATGGTTTCCTATGGGTCCGTACACATGAGTCAACACGGGTTGAGAAACGTTGGGGTACCTGACATCGGGTGGTCGGAGGAGACAGGTACCCTAAAAAGTCCGTTCTTAAGACCTCACCCAAAGGTACGGGAAGAGGTCCCCTAGAAGGGTTGGGTCCCTAACTTAGGTGCAGAGGACGTCGAAGACGTAACCGTCCACCTAAGAAATGGCGACTCGGTGGACCCTGCGGGATTCCTATGGGTATTCACTCATATTTTTGTTTGCTTGTTTTCGAATAGATATATAACTTCCACCCGTCGTCCCTTTCTTCTCTCTTGTTTTTAGTCACACGAACTTTGTTTTTGGACGGAACGTGGAAGTCCATACAGAGGTCGATAGTTAATTTACGAACTAGTTACGTCGTTCTAGGTTCGTCGAATTGACTTCTTTTAATCAGGAATTCTTCGACCAGAGATTTCTTCCTAAGGAGGACAACTATATTCCGGTTGCTGGGAAAGTCGACGTCGACGGAGTCACCCAAGTCCTCTTCTTAGTCTTGCATTGGTATACTCCAACAGTGTTTTTTGACTGTAGGTCTTCTAAGGTCTCTCTCTAATTTTACCGAGTCAGAAACTAGGATTGTTACTAGACGGTCATCTTTATCTCTTGAAAATACTCTTTAAAATTTTTGTAAAAAACTTCATAAAAACGTGATAATTCTACGCAAATTATTAGGTCCCCAAAATTTCTAACAAAACTTAATAAGTGAGATAAAACGAAACAAATTAAGTCGTTTGTAGAAAGACTTATGGTTGGTCCACCGATCGATTTCACGACCCGAAACACCAGATTTGGTACTTATTGTAATTCAGGGACACACGTTCCTTAGGTATCAGATTGTCTTTCACTTCGATCATTCAGACCCCCATAAATTTCTCTTTCTCCCCAACATACGGTTTCGTTCCAGTAGATTGGATTAGACCGAAGAACGTATACCTATCTTTGATTAAGTCCCAACTCGGGTTATAATAAACACACCATCTTATTTGACTGTTCCGGAGGAATGATGGACGGTGGGTGGTTGAAATAGTCCTCTGAATCTTAGTTTTTAAATTAGTCTAGGTCGGTTAGGTTTGACCGTGATAAGGAGAGGGAATTCCATCGTTCTCTTATAGATAATCGTTTCTCATTCTTCCCAGTCCTTTTCATTTCTCTAAGAGTCGAGTCATTGGTCTCTCAAATATAAAGTATTCTAGTCTGTTTTGGGACGACTGTCCCCTTTATGGTAATGATGTCCTGACATGACGTATTAGAGACCCTTTCTTATTCCAAATATAAATGTCCCAGACGAATGAAGTGTCACTGTAGTATTTTAATAAGTCCAGTTCTAAGAGTCACCGACTTTCTGATTCCCCTTGGGTGTAATGGGACTAAGTCCTCTGCTCTAGAGTGAAAGAAAGACCTAGGGAAAAACTTAGTGTTCGTGGTCATATACAGGTTGATCTCAGACGTCCCAGCAAGTCCAAACGTTCTTTGTCCTTTTATGTTTAAACGTTCTAGGTTCCTCAATCTGGAGTAGGAAACGAACCCTATTCGTCTCACAAGACTCTTATCCCCCTGGTATACGGACTCTTTAAACATTTCAATCGACGTCTTATTTTCAGACGACTTCTCCTCCAATAAAGTCCTCAAAAGGTACCTCTGTACGAGTGGTTCCGAGTTGGTTATCTTCTCTACTGATACATTAGACCTTAAACTCAGAGAAGAGGTAAGTACGTACGTGTGAATCAGTAGAGTCTGGGAAACGCTGGGGTACCTGAGATCGGGTGGTCCAAGGAGACAGGGACCCTAAAAAGGTCTGTTCTTAGGACCTCACCCAAAGGTAAAGGGGGAGGTCCCCAGAAGGGTTGGGTCCCTAGTTTGAACGCAGAGGACGAACCGTCCTCCTAAGAAACGGTCACTCGGTATACCCTTGGAGTGAGCGGGAAACGTCACTATGTAAAGACTCTAGAACCAAGAAATACTCCTTAGAACGTACACACGGAACTTCGACACCCGCGAATCCTACCTCTCATCTATCTATCCCGTTCAACCGGATACTTCCTTTACTCCAGACTGGGTGGGGATGACAGAACTCTTCAACCTATCGTCCTCGACCACCTCGTAATTGGGGAAGCCAATCTCATCCCCAACCCTAATGAACCCAATAGTGTCGTCGTTTCTCTGAACCCATCTTACCTTTTGAAGTTCTTTGGGTTCTGTTTTACATTTGACTATGTCAGTGATACCTTCTACCATACCTATAAGGAAATTTTAGATCCCTATTTTGGTGGTATATTGGGTTGTTAGGGTGAAGATCCGTATATGGGACTCCTTTGGTTTTAATTTTTTCTGTGTACATAGGGTAAAAAGTGACGTCGTGATAAATGTTATCGATCTTGTACCTTCGTTGGATCTACAGGTAACTGTTTACTTACTTGTTTCTTCAACACCATGTACATATATATTACGTTATAATGAACCGGTATTTTTCCTTACGTAAACTCAGTCAAGATTACTCCACCTACTTGGATCTCGGATAATCTATCTCACTTCATTCAGTCTTTCTCTTCTATGTATAGTATATGATTACGTATATGTACCTTAGATCTTTTTACTATGACTTCTTAAATGAACTTTCCATCGTCACCTTTTTGTCTGTATCTCTTATCTGAATGCCTGTACTCCTCTCCCCTCCTTTCGCACTTTACATACCTCTCTCATTGTACCTTTGAATGTAAGTCAAGTCAAGTCCAGTCAAGTCAGCGAGTCAGCACAGGCTGAGGAACGCTGGGGTACTTAACGTAGAACGGTCCGGAGGGACAGGTAGTGGTAGAGGGTCTCAAGTGAGTTTGAGTGTAGGTAGCTCAGTCACTACGGTAGGTCGGTAGAGTAGGAGACAGTAGGGGAAGAGGAGGACGGGAGTTAGGGAGGGTCGTAGTCTCAGAAAAGGTTACTCAGTTGGGAAGCGTACTCCACCGGTTTCATGACCTCAAAGTCGAAATCGTAGTAAGGAAGGTTTCTTGTGGGTCCTGACTAGAGGAAATCTTACCTGACCAACCTAGATGAACGTCAGGTTCCTCTGAATGTAATAGTATACATTTTATCGGTTATCCTTAAACGACGTACCGAGTCCTTTGAATTTGTCCCCGAGATATAGTTGGATCTCCCCACCCCACCCCTTCCTCTACCCTCCCCCATATACATATGGACACCGACTAAGTACGACTCCAAACTGTCTTATGTCGTTTTAAGACATTTCGTTAATAGGAAGTTATTTCATATTTATTTAAAAATTTCCATTTTTTTTAAAATTAATTCATAATTTTTTTTTTTTTCTTTGGGTTCTGTTCAACGGATTTCTTACGGAGAAGTGTTGACTTTTTCGCTCCTTCAGAACTCAATAGTTCCGGTGTAAATCTAATTACGTTTTCGTATTTAAATCGTTTATGATTACTTTTCGAAAAAAATGTACAGTCAATGGTTTCAATGACCTAGGACCCTATAATTGTTTTATCGGGATCAGTACTCGTGGGACTTAAACGAGAGTTATCCAGACCAGTATTAGTCTCGGTTCGACTCCCGACCGGTCCACGGACCTATGTTGATAACCCGTGAAGGTTCTGTCGGGTCGCTAGCCGTAGAATACTTCAGAAGGGTAAGGTAAGGTTCGATTCTATGTACCCTACCAGAGAGACAAGGGTATTGTTGTACATTGTAAGAGTTAATCATGTATAATATGTAATAACACACTGGTAAAAGACTATACGGGGTCCAAGTCCCGAAACTAGAGGATATCTTTTAATAAAGTCAAACGAGATGGACATAGGACTCGTATTGTCAATCATCGTAAAGACTCCTGGAGTTTACCAGAAGTCCTTGAATGGTGTCCATCGTCCTCAGTGACAAAGTAAGTGTCAAGGATAAGACTGATATCGTTGTAAGGTGTCCCTACGATGTCAGGGACAATGATGGGTCCTAGGAGTCGATCAGGACTTGTTTACGGAAGTACTGATTAGGTGTCGTTTACAATCGAGGACGACAGGTGGGACTCGTCCCTACATGGATACGACCGACTAGGTAAAGACCGTAGACCATCCAGGTTACGGTAGAGTAGAGTCTTTCGAATCTGATACTCGAGTAACTCCTGTTCCTAAACAAAAAAATAGGGAGGTAGGGATCTCGGGTTGGTTGTCGTCGGTAGAAACAACCGACTTGTCGTAGGGACGTCTACCAGATCGAATAAAAATCCACGTAAAGATATGAAGTACCTTGAATGATGAAGTTTATCCATTCGATTGGACGGACACCGGTAGGTCAGTCCTTTCCCTTCAGGTCCTTATATTAGAATATTCCTCGTCACTGGTACGAGAGAGACGACGAAGGGTGTACCGAAGAGTACCTTTTTAATGTAATTGGACAGAAAATGAGAACTGGTGTTTCCTTCTTCATTTTTCAACCATCACTCCTTCTTTTAAGATCAATCCTCCTAAAGGGGACCACGAATAGGGTATGATTATCGTTCGAATTATGTAAAGTGTCACTCGAATGAAAGAAGGTCTGTGGTACGATCCACAAGATGTAAATAGTTAGGTAAATTATAGGTATCCTCTCTCCGACTTTAATAATGAGGATAAACTACCTATACTTTTGACTTCAATTCTCTCCTTCTGACGGTCTCCGTACTCCGATAGTCTCAACTACCTCGACACTGACTTATGGTCCAGAGAAACTGAGAAATATCAGGAGTTTGTTCGGGTTCATGTATGTCTTAAGTGAAGAGACCTCAGTTCAAGGTACAGTAATACTAGGTGAGGTTACTAGTTACACCTCCTCCGTTACCGTTGGGTGAGGTCATAAGAACGGACCTCTCAGGGTACCGGTCCCCTCGGACCACCCGATATCAGGTACCCCAGCGTTTCTCAGCCCGCACTGACTCGTTGATTGTGTATGTTAGTAGTTACTCTTAATTATCAATTTACGTGTCTATTAGAAGTTAATTCCCCTTACTGTTTATGTACTATTACTCCAAATTTTACGATCTAAATAGGATTGACTATTTTACGATTCTGTGAGTGGCCCTTAACATTTTAACTTGATGAATCTGGAATTTTCCACAACGTCCAGTCCCCCAATGTTTCACTCTAAACGTAAGTTTTCATGACGAGATCAACGACGTCCCTCTACTGAACCGTTCTTACTTACGTCCACCACGTGACCTTCCAGTAACGGTATTAGGACCCCTTTTGACTACTGTAAGACTTGATCCCACAATTTAAACCTAATCCATAAAGTCGGATGTATACCTGTCGGGTAGGGACGAGATCGGAATCTTCGCAGACTATCTTCTGTGACATACTGTTTGCAAAAGAGAAAAGTTATAAAAGAACCCCTGTTTTTGGACTTCTTTGTCTAGTAAGTTCCGAGACATTATGGACCCACACAAGCCTTTGAGGTAGATCTCTTTTCAAGGGAGTGGTAGTTAGGCACTATCGTGTCTTCCAGAACCTTCTTTTTGGAACGACCCCTCCGACATTTCTCTGTTACCCTCTGTTCGTCCGCAATGGACACCGTGGTTACACGAAGTGTCTCTCGATTTAAATTGTCGGTACTTTTCCTGACTTCTGTAATTTTGTGTGTGTGTGTGTTTGTCGACGACGACGACGACGATTCAGTGAAGTCAGCACAGACTGAGACACGCTGGGGTGTCTGTCGTCGGGTGGTCCGAGGGGACAGGGACCCTAAGAGGTCCGTTCTTGTGACCTCACCCAACGGTAAAGGAAGAGGTCACGTACTTTCACTTTTCACTTTCACTTCAGCGAGTCAGCACAGGCTGAGAAGCGTCAGGGTACCTGACGTCGGATGGTCCGAGGAGGTGGGTACCCTAAAAGGTCCGTTCTCGTGACCTCACCCTACGGTAGCAGAAGAGGCTGTGTTTGCCGTCGGGGATGGTTATCAGGCACACTCTCATTTCGATTAGGTTGGTCTGTGCACCCTCGTTAAGTCTCAGTTACTCTTACTTAGACCTGTTCACTTTTGTTTATTTCAATTACTTCTCTTTATTTTTATTACATGAAGATCAAGACAAAAAGTTAATTATCGATTCCTCAGCATCGATAGTCGGGGTAAGTAGAATATGGTTCGTGAAAGGGGTATTCTATCATGTCTTTGTTAATTGTCTTAGGGAAGAATTCACATAAAATTTAATTTGAGTTCTTAGATAATTCTTGGATGGTATACGATCCTTTGTTTTACGTTTTTATTCATTTTACTCTAAGACTGGGAGGTTCGTGAGTGTTACCTTTCTCTTTCATCATTATGTTTGACTATTAATACTATTATCGTCGATATTAAAAAGATCCCCCAATTGGATGTAGTCTGTCACCACGGTCCACGTAGGTACATAATAGTTGGATTAGGAATTTGTTAAGGTTTTTCGTCTACTTCAATAAAGGTAAAAATACTCACTCTTTTAAGTCCTTCTCGTTCCACAGGTCACAATGGAACTCCTACAGACCCTGTGGTCGATCTGACCGATTTTTGATTCAATTAATTTACTTTTTTTTAAAATTGACCGTAAGGTTCAACCCAAAATAACTCTTGATGACGTTTCGTCAATCTTTGACTTTTTCCTACTGTGACTCGGTAGTGTACTCCTAGTGATTCCTAATTTGGATTCCTGGTTTAAGGTGTGCAGATTTTTCGTTGGTGTCGTGATTCCGACTAATTGTTTCGTTTTACTCCTTCATAGGTGATCTACGGACTTTAAGTCGTCCCTCTGTGTACGAACCTAAGGAATGAATACTTTACCTCCTTTGTGTAGAATTACCCTAACAACACTCTGAGTGTGTTTACTTATTTACACTTGTAAGTAGTATTTACCATTGTAAGACATATTTGTAAATTTTTTAGTGATAATAATGTTTCGTGAAACACCATTTGTCTTAGGAATTCCATAGGGGGGTTATAAAAGTAAGGGGTCAATAAGTTGGTTTGTGATCAGATACCAGACGACACTTCCCTAAAGCGTCTACCTTAATTCGAATGATTAGTCGACTGACATTCTCTCCCTGTAATAGAAATAATAGGTTCACCTTGGTTCCGTTAGTGTACACAAACACACACACACACACACACACATACGAGTCGACAAGTCAGTACAGGTTGAAAAACGTCGGAGCACCGGACACCGGACGGTCCGAGGAGACAGGTACCCTAAGAAGTCCGTTCTTATGACCTCACCCCACGGCAAAGGAGGAGGTCCCTTAGAAGGTCTGGGTCCCTAGTTTGTACACGGAGAACACAGAGGACATAACCGTCCGTCTAAGAAATGGTGATTCACTGGACCCTTCGGGTTCCATTAGTGACCCCGGGAAATTTCTTCTACTCCTAAATCTCTCTACAACATTTTCATCTTCCGTCCTTTCTACTTTGTTTTCTCCTCCAGTTTCTCTAAGTTTCACACTCTCCGTGAACTAGATGGCACCGTTCGAAACTACTACCTCCTCTCTGGTGTTCGGTCCTTTATGTCCGTCGGAGATTTTCTCATCCTGAGGACCGGTCGACGGTCGTTTCTTTACCCCTGGAGTCAGGATGTTGGTTTATTTTGACTGAACTGGTTGTTAGACTTAGTTGAACCTTCATCTAAGTAAGGGTTTGAAGGTGTTTTCTCATTTCGGGATGGTTGTCGATCTAAAACCGGAACTCCTGAGGTTTATTTCTTCGTCGACCCGGGGTAACACGAACCTGAAGACTGGATGTCTTTACCTCTAGTATTTAAATATAATAAAAGACCAAGACTTCACTTCACTTTCAGTGAGTCAGTACAGACGAGAAACACTAGGGTACCTGATATGTCAGGTACCTTAAGAGGTCCGGCCTTATGACTTCACCCATCGGAAAGGGAAGAGGTCCCCTGGAAGGGTTGGGTCCCTAGCTTGGGTCCAGAAGGCGTAACGTCAGCCTAAGAAATGGTCGACTCGGTGTTCCCTTCGGGAAAGGTCACGGTACAACACCATTAAACAATCTCGTCGTTCTCTTTTGATTATGTGCGTAACTAATAATAGAAAGATAGACCAACTGAGTAATAGATCTGTTACGGGAGTTTCTTAAAAATGAGTGTAAAAGGGATGAGTTAAGATTGAAGTTCTCAGGGTTTTAATCGGGGAGTTTCGTAGGTTTTCAAGTGGACTGTTAAGCATGTCTGTATCCAGATCTGTAGTCGTTCACTTAACACTCTGACTAAGAAACGTAACCGTTATGTACCTGTAATTTGTGATCTTAATCACGAGATAAAGTTTTATAATTATTCTTAATTAATATAAAAGTTTTTAATTTTATTCAAAAATGGAAATGACTGAGTAAACTTTCCTGGGACTACGACCCTTTCTAACTCCCGTCCTCCTCTTCCCCTGCTGTCTATTACTCCACCAACCTACCGTAGTGGCTGACCTACCTGTATTCAAACTCCTTTGAGACCCTCAACCGTTGCCTGTCCCTCCGGACTACACGACGTCAGGTACCCCAGCGTCTCAGTCTGTGTTGACTCACTGACTTGACTTGACTTTTTAAAAACTAATTGTGGAGATTTGTAACGAGTTGGAAACACATGTCGAGAACACTAATAGTACGACTAAGAACTGTTGGAGACCTTGGTGTATTATGTTTTGTTGTTCTTCGTAAGGGATTACCAAAGACCCGACTTGATCTTACGTTTTCGTAACGGTCCGTTTTTGGATAACGTAGACGGTGGAATCTCCTTTCTACACTGCTTTAGGAAAAGAGAAATAGATTTCAAAGACGATCCCGAAGGGACCACCGAGTCTCCATTTCTTAGGTGGACGGTTACGTCCTCTGTGTCCAAGCTAGAGACCCAGTCCTTCTAGGGGACCTCTTCCTTTACCGTTGGGTGAGGTCATAAGAACGAACCCTTTAGGGTACCTGTCTCCTCGGACTGCCCGATGTCGGGCACCCCAACGTTTCTGGACCTGTGTTAAATCACTGACTTGTCGTTAATGTTTTAAAGACGATGAGTTTAGGGGCGACGTAGCCTTTCTGTGAAAGGTAGACTTTACTTGACTCCGTTTGGATGTTTTGAAGTTCATGAGTCTATGTCTATACGGACATGAGTCTGAGTCTATAAGTCTATTCGGAGAATAAAACTCCTGTGTCCCGTTCTTTATACTTCTTCATAAAGGGACTCCGGATTTACTATCGTTAGTGTATAAACCCTACAACAACAAGTCAGTGATTCAGCACAGACTGAGGGACACTAGGGTGTGGTCTGAGGAGACAAGAGGTGACAGAGTGTCTCAAACGAGTATAAGCACAGGTAACTCAGTCACTATACTAGACTGGAAGAGTAGAGACGACAGGAGAAGAGGAAAACGGAAGTCAGAAAGGGTCCTAGTCCCAGAAAAAGTCACTTACTCAGTCGAGAAGTGTAGTCCTCCGGTGTCATAACCTCAAAGTCGAAGTCGTAGTCAGGAAGGTCACCCATAAGTTCCAATTAAAGGAAAGTCTAACTACAAACTCAATTGTTCAGTGTTACACAGTCACGATTTGTAATCTAAGATGTACTCTCTCGATAAGTACACGAAAATTTGATTCAACATAAAACCTCGCAAACAGTACACGTCCCGGGGTGTTTCGTGTCCCGAGACCTATCCCGGTTCAAATTCTCTCTATGGGAAGGATTTCTACCATTAGATTTTGGTTTTTACAATAAAAGAAGATGATAGAAGGACTTTTCGTATGGTACCAGTTCCAATCTAGTTGTAGAGACGTCACTATGTGTTGTCTTTAAATTTAGATAAGAGAACTTCATACGTACGTATACATATGGGGGTATGTATGTGTGTGTGTGTGTGTGTGTGTGTGAAAATAAGTATAAGACTTTACTCATTCTCCACCAAAGAATTTTGACTTCACACAAGTGACCGAAAGAAAATTAAATCAGTTTCAAACTTAATAAAACCCCTCCAGTCTCTATCTAACTGGTGGACTGGTTATTTCCAGTTAACGTTATAATAAAGATCAAAATAGTGAAACAGTAACTTTAGTAGGTTTAATGTTTATCTTCAATCTTCGTAATACATAGATAGATCTCTTTTAGAATTCAAGTGTTATCTGTATTTTGAACTTATTTTCTAGGTAATCTTTTCACACGGAAGTCTGACTACTATTTACGAAGTGAGTAGTGAAAATAACGGTCTAAGTTTACTAATGGTAGACCAAAATCGTTAATTAAACGTAAGTCATGTGTTCATGACTCGTCAATTGTATGTAAGTTACGTCAAAGGAGACTATGAAAGAGTTATTTTGTATATATCCAAATTTATTAGATACAAGACAAAAAGAACGGTTTCTAGTATGGGGGGTTTTCCGAACGACGACGACGATTCAGCGAAGTCAGCACAGACTGAGAATCGCTGGGGTGCCTGACGTCGGGTGGTCCGAGGAGACAGGTACCCTAAAAGGTCCGTTTTCATGACCTCACCCCACGGTAACGGAAGAGGGGCGGTTTTCCGAATGAGATAGTGATTTAGAAAGAAAAGTAGTATAGTTATGTAAGGAAGAATAAGTATAAGAGGAGAAAGAGGAAGAAAAAAAGAAAAACAATTTAACTTCATCTCAATTAAATGTTCCAACATAGCCAAAGTGTATATATCGTTTCACTAAGTCAATACGTACATATAAAAAAATCTAAGAAAAAGAAATATTCGATAATATTCTATAACTTCTAGCAAGGGACACAATATATCTTCCAGGAACGACAAATGGATAAAATATATATCATCACACATATACAATTAGGGTATGAGGTCTAAATAGAGGGAAGTGGAAAAAAAACTTTACTTGCAAGTTCTACCTCCATAAGTAAGTTTTGAGGAAACCGAACAGGAGGTCCTGTCTTCGCACTCTATACTTTTTAATATCGTATCCTCGGAAGGGACCACCGAGTCACCATTTCTTGGGTGGACGATTCCGTCCTTTGTACCTAAGTTAGGGATCCAACCCTTCTAGGGGACCTTTTCCTTTACCGTTGTGTGAGGTCATAAGGACGGACCCTTTAGGGTACCTGTGTCCTCGGACCACCCGATAGCAGGCACCCAGTGTTTTGTCAGTCTGTACTGAATCGTTGATTTGTGTTAGAGTATGTACCAAACAGAACACATGTGTATGTATTCTACACACCCTGATTTCACCCTCAGAGAAACCTATGTCTATAAGTTGAAATGTGAGTCCAAGTTTGTCCTCTTTTGTGTCGTGATACTTTTCTCGTACTTGAAATCTTTGTCCGTCCTGACTCTAACCTAAGATCAAGAAGGTGCACGATCAATACACCTTCTCAAATTAATTTAAGAGAGTTTGCACCCCGAAGTAATCATTCTATACCTATTAATTTTGTACATAAAATTCGATAAGATTCCTAAATTTTTCTGTTTCCAATAGTTAGTGTGTCGTGTTACGGAACGTTAGGAATTCATGGGTACCATAGATAAATTTTTCACAGTCAAGGAAAGGGATTGTCAATAATTTGATAATAGTGTGTAGTCTATAAGATGATATGTGAAAATACACGTGTACAGTGACTTTCGTACAAATAAGACACTTATGTCTGACAGAAGTCTCAAGGG
Organism: Capra ibex; assembly: GCA_006410555.1. NCBI lineage: Eukaryota > Metazoa > Chordata > Mammalia > Artiodactyla > Bovidae > Capra > Capra ibex. Next base: position 11,584,926 of record SJYO01038983.1, on the reverse strand, counting down.
TACCGTCGGATCATATCCATAAGTAAAACCGTCACCCTTCAACAACCCGCTCCCCCACGTGTCGAGTCCCAAGACGACTTCTGACCATACATACAATTGAGTCGGAACCCCGACTTTAAATATTAGGTCCCTTGTTTCGAAGGGGACAGAGAGTCTCTTCGACAGTATGTCTGTTGTCTAAGCAGGACTTTATTCTTTAACGACTTTCACAGTCCCTATAATCGTTTCATATTGACTCTACTCTGTTAAGGTACATCCGGTATACGATATTGATTGTAATAGAATGGTGGTCAGGATCCCTCTTGAACAGAAATCAAAGACTAACAGAATCAGACAGAGTCCGACGGTATTGTTTTGTCGTATCTGATACACCAAATATTTGTTGTATGTAAATAAAGAGTGTCAAGACCTCCAAATCTTAAAGTTCTAGTTCTACGACTGTCTAAGTCATTGACCACTTTCGGATGAAGGACCAAGTATCTGTCAAAGAAGAATTACATTGGAGTGTACCACCTCGAGAGATTCCGGAGAAACTATTCCCATGATTAGGGTTACTACTTTGGTACGCCTCGGAAGTACTAGATTAGCGGAGGGTTTTCAAAATAGAGGATTTTGGTTGTGTAACCCGTGTGTACTTAAACCCCCCTGTGTCGTAAACCTGGTGTCGTGACTATGTACGTTGAGAATCTTTATATATTTTCGTATTAGTCTTCAGTTTTCTCGTCTCCGTGACATCCTTTATCTCGTGTTTCGAAGAGATAAATCCTTGGTTTCTTTCCCGGTCGTGTCTTCTCCGACGAAGGACCAGAGTCCTTCTCGTTAATAATCACTTTCCTTCCTACTTCCCAGTGGGTCCGGATTCTCTTTACTTCTGTCCACCCGTTGCCCCCTCACTTCCTTCTCAGGTCTGGAGTCTCTGCTGTTCTTGGTGTAGTAGAGTCGATGGTAAGTTTGGTGGTTCCTCGTTGTTGCCATCGGTGTCAGTTCTAGCCCTTTTTTGGATGTCGTTCCCCATCATTTTCCGGTGGTTCCACTCATTTAAGGGAAGTCCTGTTGGGGCCCTCATCCCTTCTGGAAGTCAACCTGTTTTCGAGACCCGTAAGTAATTGTGTGAAGTGGTGTGGGAAAGAGAGGGTAACTAATTGAAGTGGGTCAACAAACTGACCTTCTACTTCCCTGTTGTAGTCAAAGTTTTGTTATGTACTTAATCTGATATATATATTGGTATCATCTGTTAAGGATAGATTGTTTTATTTGTAAGTCACCCGTAAATGATTCATTCATGAGACGATCCCGAAGGGACCACCAAGTCGCCATTTCTTAGACGGACGTTAAGTCCTCTTCACCCAAGTTAGGGACGAAACCCTTCTAGGGGACCTCTTCCTTTAACGTTGGGTGAGATCATAAGAACGGACCTCTTAGGGCTCCTGTCTCCTCGGACCGCCCGATGTTAGGTACCCCAACGTTTCTCAACCTGTGTTGACCACTTATTTTGTCGTTCATAAGAAACCGTTACGGTTTCTTACGAGTTTGATGGAGTGTTAACGTGAGTAGAGTGTGTGATCGTTTCATTGGGAGTTTTAAGAGGTTCGGTCCGAAGTTGTCATGTACTTGGTACTTGAAGGTTTACAAGTTCGACCTAAATCTTTTCCGTCTCCTTGGTCTCTAGTTTAACGGTTGTAGGCGACCTAGTATCTTTTTCGTTCTCTCAAAGTCTTTTGACAGATGAAGACGAAATAACTGATACGGTTTCGGAAACTGACACACCTAGTGTTGTTTGACGCCGTTTAAGTAGTTCTCTACCCTTATGGTCTGGTGGAACAGACGGAGGACTCTTTAGACATACGTCTAGTTCTTCGTTGTCAATCTTAACCTGTACCTTGTTATCTGACCAAGGTTTAGTCCTTTCCTCATGCAGTTCCGACATATAACAGTGGGACGAATAAATTGAATGTACGTCTCATATAGAACTCTTTACGACCCGACCTACTTCGTATTCGACCTTTAGATGGGCGTCAACTTTTCTTCGGGATGGGTACTATTGTGTCGATTAATAATCAAAGAATACAGGGTAAGAATTTATACTTACCAGTTGTTACTAGTAGTCGATGGACTCTTTTTGTAAATTTTTACTTTCTGTCGAGTCTTGTCTTTAATTGTTGAATTGTTCCTTAGTTTAAGACGTCTTTCTATATGGGTCTTTTTTATCTATATATAAACCCTTCTCTATTCTCAACTAATAGGATTCCGAGTCGTCTATTACTTAGAAGGACTTTCCGTCTTTTGCGACCTTTATGCCCAATTTAAGGTCCCAACCCTTCCAGGGGACTTCCTCCAGTACCGTTGGGTGAGATCATGAGAACGGACCTCTTAGGGTACCTGTCTCCTCGGACCGTCCGATGTCAGGTACCTCAGTGTTTCTCAGTTTGTACTGACTTCGTTGAATCATGCGTATGTGTAGTCTCCTGTATTACTGATCTTTAAAGTTTTATTCTATTGTCCTTATTTTTTAAGTTATCTCTCCACCTTATGTTGTAACTACTTGATAGGGTCTTTCGTCTTTTTAATAATTATACTTTAATTTTGTGACCAAGGTAAAAAACTGTGGTTCATGATCCTCAAGATCTTTCTCTCTTGTATCTTTTATTTTTATTTCTTTAATGGAATCTTAAATAGTAAAAAGGTCTTTTTCTCTTCAAAACGTACAATTCCCGAGTGACCCACGGATCTTATTATCATTTTATCTGGATATGGGTTGTTACAGTTGTTCTATTAGGTCTCGATGTCCCTATTTGTCTTCTAGGTACTTCAAGATATATTCAAAGTATGTTCTTCTTTGGTTTCCCAGATATGTCTAAAGTATGTTTCCTGTTAGTCTTACCGTGACTTGGAGAGTTCCCCTTGATCTTGTCTCATTATTAAAGTTATAAATTTCCCTTTAAATAAAGGTTGAATCTTAAGATATGGGTTGGTTCGATTGTTAACTCATACTCTCGTTTTGGTAATAAACTACACGTTAAGAAGTTTTATGAGTTGGCAACTATGTCGAAAAGTATACTTCGAAAACCTCCTGTACACCCAAAATTTGTTATTTTCTTGTTGTATATCTTAGTGTCTTGATTCCTTAGGGACTGATCCCTCTCCTCTTCCCTTATGGGTATTACTACCTCTCTCCTGGATGGTCCTACCGTTGAGTGTCCTTGTCTGTTGAGGTTCCATTTGAAGAAGATCTTTTATTTCAATTATTTTGTAGACTACACAAAATTATACAACTCTCCTATAAACGAGTGGAACCTGACTCAACTCTCTATTACCATATTTATGGATCTTTTGATTCGTTTGTTTTTAGTTCTGGAAATAATTGATGTGTATTTTGTTAGTCAACTCGTCCTTTATCTTTCAAATGGGATAAAGATTCGAGACTTACCTTAACTGTGTCAGTATTATTACATTTGAGACTTATAAATGGATCGATTTTGATGTCACATAAAACCTTTTGACCCCCCGCCAATCGTGTATACACCTACTAACCCGGACCTGTCCCTAGTTTTCACTTTTTCACTGTTTCAGAATAGAAAACATGACCCGTCAACTATTGATAGTCTTTGATTTTTTAATTTCTCATCGTTTCATTCGTACAATAAATCTTTTGACCTCCATTTATTGTTATAGATGTCAGTTGGTTTTAACAATTTTCACCAATTAAGAGATTTCACTCTTTTACCCGAATCCCATGACTCGACCCTGACGAAGAAAAAGAAAAAGAAAAAAATGTTTTCGTAACACCTCGTTTAACTGGGAAATTTAGAACATGTGTATATAAAACTATTTTCATTTTCGATAAAATTTTAGGAAAGTACCGAGAGGTAAAGAACGTTTAATGTTAGGTTTATATACTTTCAATAAATGTTTTAGGAAAGATTAGGCCTGAGATTATCTGAAATCAAAGAAAAGAATAGAGAGAGGTACGAGTGTAAGATACGAAGTTGATTTGATTTACTGGGCGTCGAGAGAAGTCTACTTCTTTACGGTACTTTCCTAGAAACTGAAATAAGAAATCCATTTCTTACCCTCAAAGACTTCTCAAAATCTGTCTGACCACCTAGTTACACCTCTCGTCTGATTTTCCTCCCGTCAGATATTTGGATCTTTAGTGGATCTTCCGTCAACGGCACCTTCACTTCTCCCCATTGTCCTTAGTTGTTACTCTTGAGGTCTTTAGATGTAAAACCAGTGGTGATTAGACGACATTTTATCAAGTAAATTGAAGAGATTAAGAACCCGAGAAATCCACGTTCTATGTTTACATCTTACCAAAAGTACGTTTGGACCACGAAAAAGTCCCATTGGTAGAGGTCCCTACAGTAGTAGTTTGTGGGTCGTTTGTCAGTCGTGGGACCCTGAGTGAAAACTGTGGGGAGAGAGGAAAAGATAGTTATGTATAGAAAAGTTAGTGGTTCAGAAAAACTAAATTGGTGATTGTAAAGAACTCAGATTCAGAGGGATCGGAGGTGGTCAGTCTGGAATCAAGTTCGGTGAAACTACAGTGTAAACTTGTTGATCGAGGTGTATCGGTGAAAACGGGAGGAGGTTAGGTGACAGGTGTCACATATGTCTCACCAAGAGTTTTTACATTTAGACTAGTATAGTGGACAGTTAACGAAGAAAAACGAAAATTATATTTCTAGTTTTAGGGTTTGCACCTGAGGTAAGTACCAATTAGACTGAAGACACTTCGTGATACCGATGTAAAACACGGTAAAAATAAAAGACGAGAGGTTAGTGTCGACAGAAGTTTTCGTCGCACGAAGAAGGGTTTCCTGGAAACGTGTACGACAAGGGAGACGAATCTTACGAAAAGATAAAGTAAAAGGGTAAGAGGAACGAATAAAGGTTGGTAGAAAGTTTAGAGTCAAATGAGTAATGAAGATATTCTTTCCCAAGAAAATAGATAAGATCCGACCCGATCAAGAGAGTAATAAGTCAAAATCTTATAAGACCTTAAAAAACAATCTCGTAAACGGTTGTGACACTTATTAATAAAAAATACGTTAATGGGTAAATTATTGAGTGAGAGTTTAGTTTTATACTTAGAGGGTACCTGTCTTTAGTATATAAAATAAATTGTACTATACATGTGATATTTGGATCGTATTGTTTAAAAACAATATTCTTATTTACTTGTTTACCTCACCCTTATACCTTAACCGTAAGAGACAAGAGAAGTAGGTCAAATCAATAAGAAGTAGAATTGACCATCCCTTTCCCAGATAATCGGAGTATCATTTTGTTGTGATCAATATTTCCCAGCAGTCGTAACCGTTCATTCTCTAGTCAAACAGTTTCTGTGACGTCTCAGACTTATTTTCCTTTTTGATACTTTTAGGTTCGGTCCAGTTAGTTGACCAAAGAGACCGTAACCTGTTTTCTCTACTTATCAGAATCGTTAGAGTTTTTCTATCTATCTATCTGACTACGTTTATCTATACCTTTTTCTGTCGGATATCCTCTTTCTAAAGGTCCTTTGGTGACCTCCAGCCTTTGACTGGGTTTCTCTTTGTTATTCCTTTATTGACCACGGTACAAGACCTGACTCCTATCCATATACTATTCGAGGTTTATTCTGATCTAAGAAATTCCATTACCTGATACGGATTGAGAAAGGTTTGAAACACACGTACTACTGTCTTAATACTAAAAAAAAAATTAAATTTCAGATGAGTCGGGTCTTGAACTTTTACAAAATCAGATCCAGGTCGAACTTAAAGGTCAAAGGGGGTAGTATACTAAGGTTTTGTGCTTTGTCGAGTAATAAAATGGATATACGTGGTGTATATGAGACTACGTGATGAATTCGAGTTGAGGTGAGGATAAGCCGGACGTGACGGGTGGGGGTTTTGTAAGGAGTTTTAGGTCGAGTTTACAACCGAGAGGATCCTTCTGAAAGGGTTCAGGAGGCAGTCTTAGGTGAAAGGAAGAGAAACGACTTGGGGGTATCAGAAATTAGACAACAGTAATAGTAATTAACGTTGTATAACTAAACCAAGGAAATTGGTTGTCATTTATTTGGACATTCGACGAAATAATAAATGTTTCGTGAAAATATCGATTATACGGAAAGAGGAGGGTTAGTCGTATTACAATATTTCGTCACACTAATAGGAGGGAAATATCCTCCTTCTTTGAGTCAAATATCCCCTTCTACATGTCTACTAATAGGTTCTAATGGGGCGATTATGTACTGTCTGGACCCTGACTGAATAACCAACTCAAAATAAAAGGTTTTCGTACATAATTTACTAATGTGTCCGGTGTGTCTGTGTGTTCGTGTGTCTTCCTCCGACCCTCAGATAAAGTGTCTACTGTTTATCCCTACCACTTGTATTATCGTCCCCCAAGAGGTCGTCCAGTTATTCTGTACCACCAGAACAACTGTTTCTACGTCGACCGACACCATCGTCCCCTTTTTGTAAACGGGGACCGTCGTTGAGGTCGGGTAGTCCGGTTCCGGTAGTGACGTCACACGTACGGTGTCGACGGTCGTCGTTTCGGTCTCCCTGTGGACGGACTGGTCGTTTCCCTTGGAACGGTCTCCGTGTCAGTCACCCTTGTCCGACTTTCCTGACGGTTCCACAATACCAACTTAACACAGGGACGTTTTAAGGATGTGACTTCAGGAGTGGGAGTCACGGAGTCTTATACTGGAATAAACCTTTATTCAAACAAAATTCATATCAACTAATATCAAGAACGAAGAAGACAGGTGGGAGAAAAACTACCTATTCCTATTCTCCGAACACGTTATGAAACCGGTTAACTACACTTCTCGGTTGAGTGGTCTTTTCTGGGACTACAACCCTTTCTGACTCTCGTCCTCCTCTTCCCCCCACTGTCTCCTACTCTACCAACCTACCGTAGTCACTGAGTCGCCTGTACTTAGACTCGATTGAGACCCTCTATCATTTCCTGTCCCTTCGGATCGTACGACGCATGTACCCCAGTGTTTGCAACCTGTGCTGAATCGTCGACTTGTTGTTGTTGTATCAACTAATCTGGACCCTAAATTTGGGTCTAAGAAACTGTAGTTGATGAAACGAGGAAGGGAATAAAGGTCAGTTGATGGAAGTAAAGGACAGAACTGAATTTATATTCGTACATTTGGTCGGAATTGAAGAGGAGGATTGGTTTTCCAGAAACTCTTTTTGTGTATTTAGACTAAAAAGCGACGTCTATGAACTACTGTAAACTACTTGACCGACTACTATGTCTTCCAAGATTCTTTGGACTCTCGGGTTGTCTTTCCTAAAAGAACTATAGAATTAAAGTAGCGGTATACTTTTGACGGAGGTTTCGGTTACACTCCTGAAGGGGCCGTCAGGTCACCAATTCTGAAGCGGAAAGTTACGTCGTCCATACTCGAGTTAGGAACCGGCCCCCTGATTCTAGGGTGTACGGAACCCCGGTTTGTTCGTTTTGTATTTTGTCTTCGTTATAACATTGTTGAAGTTATTTCTAACAAAATTTACTAGGAGTAAAAAATTTTAGATTTTTTTTTTTTTTTTCGGTGACACTTATAGATCGTTTACCCACTTCAAAGTCTCAAAGTCCGGAGGTAATCCGGAGACCTGTGCAACTCTTTTCGAGGTCATCCTCCTCCTTCGTGTTCCCTTCAAAAAACCATATTCTCTAAGGGTGATCATCTTTTAATAGATTCATAATGGTAAGTATCTATTTAATAAATTGTTGTTTCGTACTAATTTCGGGATATAATCCGTGGATAACGAAAGATTGTTCAATGGATTTTCAATCGTTGGATTTTGACAAAGTCACCCAGTCCTTGATCCAGACCCGACCAAATCGACCCCCGGGAACTGACTCTCGGAGAGTGTCCGACGTCAGTCCAAGAATCGGTTACCACGTCAGAATGGAGTTCCGAGTTTATTCCCTTCTAAACGACGGTTCGAGTGAGTGTACCGATAACCGTCAGGAACTCGGGAGTGACGGACAACTGTTTCTATGGTAAAGGTACAATACACCCGATGAGGTATGTCGATACGTGTTGTGCCGTCGACCGAGGAGGGTCCTACTCTTACCTCTCTCTTTCGTTTACTTTCGGTACCAGGAAAATCTTGGATTAGAGTTGTCACTGTTGGGTAGTCAAAACGGCGTAAGACAAGTAATCTTAGTTCAGAGATCCACGTCAGATGTAAGTTCTCCTCCCCTTGCATAATTATGTTCCCTGGTAAAATGTCCGACGTATACTGTCTGGGATTCGCTTCATTACATATATATATAATGGTGTGAACTAGAAGGTTTAAAATGATACTCCATCCATAACAGTAGAATTGAAATGTTAATTACTTTGATCTTGAGTATCTCTAATACATTAAATAAATTTCGGTATATCAATTATTCATACTTTATCTTTTAAAATTTAGGTTCTGACTAAAGTTTAGTTCACTCGGTGTCCATCGTATTAGTTGTATAGGTAAGTGGATCTTCTCCAAGTCAACACGGACGGACAATAGGGTTAATGATTATCCAGTGTGAAAGTGGAGGTGTTTCCAAGTCCAAACCAATTATTTAATACTTCGGTAGGATGACCATCTATAAGTTTCCTTCGAGTAAAGTTTTCAGTTGAGGAGGACCTGGAAAGAGACTAGAAGGTCCATCCCGGAATGTACCTTGTACACGAGTTAGGATTAATTGACTTGACTTAGTTCGACTGAAGAGTCACGTTGACTTGAATTTTGTCATCTCTAAAATTAATTGTTTTATTCATTGTCTCAGTCTCTCTGTTTCCTTTCTGTTGTTGAAAGTAAGAAAGATGCTTGTAAGTAACTTGTGAATGTAACTTGACCTACAGTACGTCTACAGTTAGGTACAAAGAAGGGAGCTCCCGTTCTTAGCTCGTCTTTGGCCACTGGATACGTTACTGTTATACTTACTAAAATATGAAAGTATGCAAAGGGAGACAGACAGATCTTAAGACAGCGAGGTCGACGGGAGGGTCAATTAGCTAAGGATTAATAGAAAAGAAAGTCCACCGTTCATTTATAAATAACCTATTCACTCACTTGAGACTATTAAGAGTGTAGGGGTTTTAATGAGATGAATCAACTTTTAGATTCTTATAGTAGGACAATAGTTAAACCTACCTTTGACTAGAATTTGATTGAGTTGACATTAGTAGAACTGACCGTACAATTTTCTCAAAAGAACCAAATTAAAATAACCTCATATTGACTAAATGTTACAACTCAATCAAAGTATGGATAGACTTCATAGCAGAGGGTCCTCAGAAGGTGCTGGGGGAAGGGGTTGGGAGGTCATCTTTGTTTCTTTCTCAGTAGGGAAGGAAACAAAGGGTAGTATAGAGTAGGATTAGAGATAATACAAATAATGATTGGAGTATGACGTTCCTAACGGATAGTATCGTAGAGGGGATGAGGGACCTGAAATTCGAGGATTATCGTTCCTGATACGGTCTTATATCATACACGAGTTCTTTAAAGACACAACTTAACTTGATTCATCTTCCGATTTGTAAATAGTGATAGTAGTAGTGGGTCATATCTGACTGAAGGTGTAGGTCCCGTCTTAGACGATTTCATGGGGAAAAAAGAGGTTTAAATTCTGATATGTCTCTCACTAACTGGACCTCGAAAATAGGATATTCAGTCAAGATTAATCGACCTTCACCGATAAACATCATGAAAATTTTAAATAAATAAAAAATTAACTTCCTATTAACGAAATGTCTTAAAACAACAAAAGACAAGTTGTAGTACATCATAAAAAACTCTTTCTAAGACCCCGACCTAGGTCTAAGTCATTCTTTGTTCCAGTATCAATTAGTCGAGACAGACTCTTTCCTCTTTGTCCTCTTTGTCCTCGGGGACACGAAGATCGAAGGTAGAGACTGGAGGTCAATGAAGACAATGTTATCGTGTCGTCCTAGGTAAAGGTGGTCGTGTTTGTATACGTATATATATGTGTGTCTCTCTCTGCCCCCTCTCTTCCCTCGACGAAAGGACCGTAGGAGTCCAGTTTTGAGAGTCTTTACAATATTTGTCGTGACTCTTCGGGATTGGTGTCACTCCCCTCCCCCAAAACAGTCAGAGTAAGTAACGACATAGAGACCGACTACGTGTCGATCTAGTCGTAAGATCTATTTCAAGAGTTATTTGTAAACAGTTTGCTTTCTTATATTAACTTTAATGTGACAAGTAAAGTCTAGGTAATACTGACTATACCTTAAGTGTAAAGGAGACCTTTGGATTCGTCGTAAAGAAAATATGGTTCAGGTCCTCGTTTTTATCAGTCACGAATGGTTTTTTTTTTTTTTTAACACATCACTAAACTCTCTACGAAAACACGGAAACGTGTACCAAAAAACGAATAAACCTTACAGGAAACAGGTAAAAGTGTATCTTTTGAGGATGTGTGGGATACTCCGGGTCGAACTCAAGTGGGGACATACTTTGGAAGGGTCTAAGAGAATTCGTCTCAGGGATGATTGAAAAGGTACAAGGATATCGTAAGACAACTGAACATATGAAGTATTCCTCGGGTGTAGAGGTTGAGATCAGTCTCTTTTAGAAAAATTTACTTCCGTTAAGAAATTTTACTAAGAGGAAGAAGGAAAGTTATGTTTTACGTAATCTACGTAAGGACTTGTACTAATCCTTTTTTCTTTTGGTTGATTTTCGAAAATGTTTTACGGAAAAATAGTGACGCACCGTCTCTTATTTTAGTCAAGAACAATAAGGAATCTGTCGAGAAAAAACGGAGGACCCAAGATATCGAAAGTCAAGAAGGATAACACTATTTGGTACTGTGTCGTACACTGAGTGTTTTCTTTTAATGAAAAAGTTTCTTCCGTGACTCCGACGGGAACACTTCCACTACGGAGGTCGAATACTTCCCGTCAAACGACTCCCGTTTCAGTATTCCGTTAGAAGGGTTCGTAGGACCCATGGTAGATAGTGGAGACACAAGTCTGGTACGTATTTTTGGACGTAATGTTGAATACCCGACCTCTCTGTCGTAGACTGGTTTGGGGAGGAATACTGTTCCGTTGTCTTTTCCTTTACCGACGTCAGACTAATTTCGGTCGGGTGACTCACTCAAGATTTTAAGGGGATTCTTCCGTACTGGGACATCGACAGGTTTTCTTCTTACTCTTACCGACTGAATGAGTTTTTATGACATACAGAGTTAAAGAGTTTACCAAGTTAAAGAAGAAGTGATAACACAACTGTATAGGTAGAGGGATTTCACGTATTCCGTAACAGAGATACTAGTCTTAAAAAGAAACAAAGACAAAGTAGGTCTATCTCGACGAGTTTGGAATTTTTGGACGTCTTCCGGAGAGGGTAGTAGGGGGACAAGGAGAGGATAGTACGGTTTTTGGAACCAGTGTTTTGTACGATCTGGAATTACGTCAGGTTTTTCTTGTCCTAAACCTTTTGAGTCCAGAGTTGATCTGACCGTAGTCATCCTTTTCCCGGATTAAAGTACCCTACCCTGTGTCGCCGTCCTCAGATACCAATAAGTACTAAAAGTAACAGAGATAAGTAGATCAATACAGACCCAACTTCAACCTGACATATAACTATTTACCTAGATTCGGGGTCCAGTTCCTTGAAGTACCTTTTATTGATAGGGGTTTTTTCTTTGAAAGTACTATATCAGTCAGGATTTCCGACTAACATATATGTCTGTGTCCTTCAAATCTTTTTCCATTTGACATATATGTCTGTGTCCCTCAAATACTTTTTCATTTACCGGTTATCTCTACGGATAAACGTTCAGAATAACGTTCGTGTTGTATATTTCTACTCCTGTTCTGGTACGGGTTTGAGGTGAACACAAACAACTCCCTCTAAATTCGTGTGGTGGTTGGAGCCGTGAGTAGTGGTGTGTAGGTTTTACACGATTCGGATCTCCGAATTATAGAAATCGTGTGTATAGGGTCGACAGGATCACCTCATTCTCGGACCGGAGGACTCGGGGACAAAGGTGGAGTCAGGAGAGACCGTTCTTTTCGGTAATTGGGGTGGTCGACTCTGACAGTTTTGACATAGTGTTTACCTAAAGTCACCCATACAGAGTCCTAGGAGACACTGCCAGTCAGAGTGCACAGTCAAACTGACCTGATCCCTTTCGGCTGTATGGACTATTTTGTAATAAAACCCCACACAGACACTACAACAAAGACCTTCTCTAATCGTAAACCAAGTTCTCTGACTCCTTTCCCTGGGAGGTAGTGGTTTTTACCTACCTATAGTCTGATAGGGGACTCCCAGACTTACCTTGGTTTTCCGTTTTCTTCTCGTTTAAGAGAGAAAGGAACTCGACCCTGTAGATAGAAAAGGACGGGAAGTCGAAGTCTCGAGGACTAAGAGTCCGGAACTCTGAGTTTGACTTTTGTTATCCGAAAAGACCAAAGGGTGTAAAGTCTGTCGTCTAACACCCTAAAGAGTCGAAGGTACGATTACTCTCGGTTAAGGATATTATTTAGAGAAAGAGAGACCTCTTGGGACTGATTGTGTAGAAGTTCGTACATGCCTTATGGATGTTCCATCATCTGTAAGTCTACTCGGGAGTCCAATGTTTCTACGTTACGAAAGAAGTTTCTCAAGTGTCGAATCAACTTCTGTGTCCCTTGTTTCTTTATTGGTAGGATGTCGGACTTCTTATGCTATACTTCTTATACTACCGAGACATAGTTTCTCTAGGGATTTGGTAGACTCTCTCAAAATCCTTCAGATGTACTAACTTCATCAAGTTCTTAAGAAAATAAATTTAACCTATAAAATAGACTTGTAACTGACTTATAATTTGTCACTCATCCTCAAAAATTCTCTTCACACCCCCACCCATAAGATGTGTCTCTCTCTCTTACCGTATTCATCTTCGGTTCCGTTATTATAGTGAGTAGGTGTTTTTTCTTGTTTGACACGGTAAACACCTCTGTACCTCTATCAGTGTGTCTCACTTCATTCAGTCTTTTTGTTTATAGTACAAAATTACGTATGTACGACGGTCAGTGGTAGACGTCACTAAAACCTCGGGTTTTTTTATTTCAGAAAGTGACAAAGGTAACAAAGGGGTAGATAAACGGTACTTCACGACCCCAGTCTACGGTACTAGAATCAAAAGACTTACAACTCAAAGTTCGGTTGAACAAGTGAGAGGAGAAAGTGAAAGTAGTTCTCCGACAAATTAAGAAACGAAAGACGGTATTCCTACCACAGTAGACACATAGACTCCAATGACTATAAAGAGGACCGTTAGAACTAAGATCGAACACGAAGTAGGTCGGACCGTAAAGTGTAATATACGAGACGTATATTCAATTTATTCGTCTCACTGTTATATGTTGGAACTACATGAGGAAAGGGGTAAACCTTGGTCAGACAACAAGGTACAGGTCAAGATTGACATATCTAAAGAGTCCTCCGTCCATTCCACCAGACCATAAAGGTAGACAAATTCTTAAAAGGTGTCAAGCAACACTAGATGTGTCAGTTTCCGAAACAGTATCAGTTATTTCGTCTTCATCTACAAAAAGACCTTACCAGAACGAAAAAGTTACTAGGTTGCTTATAACCGTTAAACTAGAGACCAAGGAGACTGAAAAGATTTAGGTCGAACTTGTAGACCTTCAAGAGTCAAGTGTATGACAACTTCGGACCGAACCTCTTAAAACTCCTAATGAAACGATCGCACACTCTACTCACGTTAACACGTCATCAAACTTGTAAGAAACCGTAACGGAAAGAAACCCTGACCTTACTTTGGACTGGAAAAGGTCAGGACTCCGGTGACGACTCAAAAGGTTTAAACGACCGTATGACTCACGTCGTGAAAGTGTCGTAGTAGAAAATCCTAAACTTCATTTAGTTGACCTTAAGGTAGTGGAGGTGATGAAAACAAGTACCACTACGAAGGATTCCGGGTGAACTGAAGTGCAAGGTCCTACAGACTGAGATCCACTCACTAGTATGGTAGTACCACACTACCTAAATTTACCTGACCTTACCTGATTTTACCTGACCTTACCCGTTTAAATTGAGTCTACTAGTAATATAGATGATGACAGTCGTTCTTAGGGAGTCTTCTTTACCTCATCGGTAGTCTCAGTTGTTCTCAGGTTTTGTGTCGTGAACCCACGTCAGAGTTTTTGTTGTCTTACTAGAGACAAAGGTTCCGTTTGGTAAGTCATAGTGTCATTAGGTTCAGATACGGGGGTGGTGATTGAGGCTTCTTCGACTTCAACTTGTCAAGATACTTCTGGACGTTCTGGAAGATCTTGATTATGGGTTTTTTCTACAGGAAAAGTAATGTCCCCTGACCTTACGTTTTCATCCTTCAGTTCTCTATGGACCTCATTGTCCCTTTAAACCGGAACATCATATTTTCCTTCGTCCCGTTTTCGATTATCTCAAAACAGTTCTTTTGTGTGACCAGTATCGTTTGTGGGAGAAGATAGTTGTGTTCTCTGTTGAGACGTGTACCTGTAGTGGTCTACCAGTTATGGTTTTAGTCTAACTAATATAAGAAACGTCGGTTTCTACCTCTTCGAGATATGTCTGTCGTTTTTGTTCTGGCCTTCGACTGACACCGAGTCTAGTACTTGAGGAATAACGGTTTAAGTCGGAATTTAACTTCTTTCATCCCTTTTTGTAATCTGGTAAGTCCATACTGGATTTAGTTTAGGGAATGCCAATATGTCACCTTCACTCTTTATCTAAGCTCCCTGATCTAGAATATCTGTCTCACGGACTTCTTGATACCTCTCTCCAAGTACTGTAACATGTCCTCCGCCATTAGTTCTGGTAGGGGTTCTTTTTCTTTACGTTTTTTCGTTTTACCGACAGACTCCTCCGGAATCTTTATCGACATTTTTCTTCTCTTCGTTTTTCGTTTCCCCTTTTCCTTTCTATATGGGTAAACTTACGTCTCAAGGTCTCTTATCGTTCCTCTCTATTCTTTCGGAAGGAATTACTAGTTACGTTTTTTTTGTCTCCTTTTTTTATCTTACCCTTTCTGATCTCTAGAGAAGTTTTTTTAATCTCTATGGTTCCCTTGAAAAGTACGTTTCTACCCGTGTTATTTCCTGTCTTTAACACACCTGAATTGTCTTCGTCTTCTATCATTCTTCTCCACCGTTCTTTTGTGTCTTGATATGTTTTTTCTAGAAATGTTGACTCTATTGGTACTCCACACTAGTGAGTGATAGAACAATATAACTTATTTTTGTATTTCACTCTAATAGAAAGGGATGTCAAGGTAGGTATCCAGTAGACACGAAGGATGTCGTCCCGTAGTTATTGAACGTCATATATCCTTGACTGACTTACTTTTCAACATAAATTGACCCTTTAGTTACTGATCTTTCTCCCGTAATTCCAGTGTCTCTGACATAGTAGGACTGGTCAGAGTGAGGGAACGGGAAAGAGACCCGGAAGGTAGTAGTATAGTGTCGACGGTTAAAGAGGTCGTCAGAATTAATACCCGTGTCAGTAAGCAGAAGTTTATAGTGTCGAGACACTTTAGATACGTAGCTATTTATGTCGAGTTTTCGACAAAAGGTGTGACGACCTCTCAATTAACGAAGACACCAATTTCGTTTACACCAGTAAGAAATGGAAACTCCCTCAGAAAGTTCCAGAGACTCACTGACGTTCGAAGGACATTTCAGTCTTATTTCTTGTGGAGTAAAATCCTGAACTCTAACACGGAGTTTTTATAGATGTGAAAGTCTAATCGAGGGGTACCGGTTTCTCATCGGTTCGTCCGAAGGTCCCAATTTGTCTCAGTCTATTAGTTAAGACACAAAACTTTATTTGTAGACGAAACACGGTTGGTGGTAAAGAAATGGGTGAATGGGAAAGTCTTTCGTAAATACCCCATACTCTTCGTGCAGTATGTAAACCTCCCCTTTATGTCATTTTATTCTTTACCGTAAATGGGAGTTCTAATCACCTCTTCTGTTTATTCGAGTTTTATTTAAGTTTCGTTCGTATTTCCGTGATACTGTTTTACAAATAGTCATATATCCTAGAGTTTCTTATTATTTTCTGATTAAGTCGATGTTCTACCCGTAGTCTTCTTCGTGGTATCTCCTCCACTTGGATGTGACTTAGAGTTCTACTTATACATAGGTCGATAGTCCTTACCCTGAATTCATTCTTTTTCGAGTAGTATATGTACATCGTCTTATTTACTTCCGTGTCTTTATACAACCTGTATATACTAGTCACATCCCTGACATTCAGTAAACCATACTTACCATGTACCCCATCCTCATATCCTTCTTCCTCTTCCCTCGGACCCCTCCATTCTTTCTCTAGTATCTCGTAGAACATATCAAATTCTTTCAAATTCCAGTAAGTACTTGACATTCGTCCTTTTAATGTATCAGTTTATATAAAATCTCTTTAGTAGGATTGACGGTCGTACCTAATACTCAATCTCACCCCTCTCCTTCATTCTGGTTAATCCCTCGACGACGACGACGACGATTCAACGAAGTCAGTACAGGTTGAGACACGCTGGGGTATCTGCCGTCGGGTGGTCTGAGGGGGCAGGGACCCTAAGAGGTCCGTTCTTGTAACCTCTCCCTTAATCCCTCGTCAACGTGATTAAATCTTTTCTCTGGTACTCTTGGTTTGTGAAGCTCTTCGTCACTCCTATATCTACTCACGTGTTCGTGTTTACTCCTACTACTAATGTTTCTGTACCGACGTTCGTCCATCTGTCAAGAACCAGTGAAGAGAGGTTCTTGTCTCCTCATGCCCGAACCTTTAGTCATTCTACCTCTGATTGAGCTCGTTTTTTACCACTCTCTTCTACAACCTTCTCTGGGACTACGACCCCTTCTAAATTCCCTCCTCTTCCCTTGCCGTCTCCTACTCTACCAACCTACCGTAGTGGCTGGATTACCTGTACTCAAACACATGCGAGGCCCTCAACCACTATCTGTCCCTTCGGACCACACGACGTCAGGCACCCCAGTGTTTCTCAGTCTGTACTGACTCGCTGACTAGACTTGACTTGACTTTACGTAGAATAAAAATAACCTATAGGTCTAATGTAGTCCTAGGTACTATACAGTACGGAGTAGGACACGTCTCTGTTTGATCTGGTCTAGAGACGGAGGTTCGTGTCGTCTCTGTGTACCCGACTTATCGACTTGTCCATGGTCTACTGGTCTTCCATTCATACTAAGAGGGTGAAGGGACGAGATAAAGTAAACAGATAACACCCAAAAATAGGTAAAGAGAGGCGAGAGTTGATCTTACAATTTCGATACTCCCGTTTTCAAAAAAACAAAAAAACACCAAAAAAAAAAAAAAACGGTGGATGTTGTCATAAATCGTATGTTATCCACGAGTAATACATAAATGACTTGACTTTTTAATTGAATAAGACTATTCCTGGATACGCGAAAGAGTCAAATGTCTAAGTATATGAATATAGACCATTAAGATTCGATATCAAAGAAAGTTAATGGAGATGGACAATAGAGCTAGACAATGAAAATAATACAACCTTAGAGACCGAAGACACAGAGTTAAAGAAGTAAAAGATAGAGAAACGAAGAACACGATGTAAGATCTATTACAAGAGTCTTGATAGAAGTCGTAGTAGTAAAGAAGGGAGTGGAAAGTTGACTTACGAAATAAAATTACTGGAAAAGAAGTAAAGATCTTAAAGAGAAACCAAGACGGAGCCTATAGGGACACTAAAAAAAGTTTAATGGACTAAACACGGAAGTAAAGATAAAAAGAGACTGGAAAACAGGGACACTAGTAAAATTTAAATAAATTTGAAGACAAAATCTAACAAAATAATAGAGATATAGAACTTCACTATAAATCAAGGAGACAATTACAAACAAAGTGGACGACTTAAGAGGGGACCGTTAAATAAGGAAGCACACTAAAAAATTATAAACTAACGTATGAGTAGAAGTCGTCGTGACACCCTCAGAGCCACGAGACCTTTGCAGGGACATCCTCACAATTTAGACAGAGACAATCAGAGGTGTCAGAAGTGGCCAAGATTTGATCAAAACTTCAATGGAAAAACGAAATCACAAGTGTCATGAAGTCATGACGAGACTTAATATAGGGTGTCGACACACACCACATGTACCCCCAAGACTAAAGAGTGGTCACTAGACAAATGGTCCGTGTCGGGGTCCTCCTGACGTTTGAAGGACGACGGAAGGTTTTTCTGTCTGGTCCAAAAAGACCAGGAATAGAGTCCTTATCTCTATAAGTACCGAGAACGGAAATCCGTCAACCAAGTAGATGGCGGTCATAGGAGGACTATGGTTATAGTCTCTCACGATTAGAGGTTAGAGGTCTGAAATTTAAGATATATAATGTCATTGGTATATCAAAACAAAAAAGAAAAAAAAAAAAATGAAATGACGAGATTGAAACTCGAAGGAGAAACAAAACCGTGAACGTGTAAAAGACAAGAACCAAATAAGAAGTCGCTACGTACGTTTTTAAGAACCATATTAAAATAGGTTGTAAAAGTCTTTAAGCTTCATCCTTCTTGTTAGTAGATAAAGTAGAGTTAAACGGTATAAGTACTGAGGTATTGGTACTTTGGTTGTTGACATCGAAACTAGAATCGACACGTTCAACGTTTTGGAAGATACGTAAGAGGAATCAATTTAGAAAATGACATATTACACCCCACTACATAAGTAAAGGCCTGTTTTTCAAACTCCCCTTTTAATTGTTATACTACGAGAAGACCTTTTCTACCTTGTACTACTCGTTAGACCTTTGATCCGGTACTATCTTTGTGAACTGGTTACTTTCAGACGAAGTGGACTTCGTCTAAACCCCCATGGATCGTAACAGTGGTGTATAAATTTCTCGACATATATCTTTATCTTACTCAGAAAAGATCACGTCAAAGTCTCTTGTCTGGGGTCAGACACGACGTCTCTCGATCCTGAGACCACTCGTTTGGGACTGTGACTAAGTAGTGTATTGTTGGAACCTGTTTAGTGAAAGGGGAAATTCCTGAGATCTCATGAGTAGACATTTTATTCCTCCGACTTAGTGTACTCACGGTCCAAGGAAGTCGATATTGTCTGAAACCAAGTAAAGAGTGGATTCCATCACTCGTTCCAAAAAGGTCGTTACTTAGTCACCTGTGTGAACTATTTACTAGAGTTGAAGGAAACGAAGTAGGAGTGAGTTCTATTATATAACAAAAAACAAAAAACCCAAAAAAACGAGGTAGGTTTGATGTCTGGAGTCCGATTCAGAGGTGTTGGGGGAAAGTCCGGTCTTTAACATCCAATCCTTACGGACTTTTCGTCTTAACCTACTCCTTTTCTAACACCTAAAGCCACAGTATGACTGGACTCATGGTTCGGTTTCAAAGTGGAATAGCCGAGACATAGGAACTCTTGGTAAATTGAAGAGACTTATTGTTAAAGGAGAAGGTATTTTACTTTATTATATGTGGAATTACCAAAATACCAATAATTTTAAAAAATTTGGTTAGATTTCCACCGACTGTGCACCATCCGTAAGTTTTGTACAATCGTTTTAACTTTTAGTTTACAAGACATAACTGTTCCTTTCCTTACCACGTACTGTTGTCCTATATAAAATTAGGAAGGTGGTACAATGTGGTGGTACGGAAGTGTGACGTTCTATAGAGGATAGGGGTAGTATTAAATGTACGTAAGGTTTAAGATCACTAATTAATAAAAGTATGTTCCATGTCAATAGACTTAATGAGGTTGTGGAACCCGTAAAGATCTTTTAATAGAAAGGGAACTTAACAATTCGGTATCCATTAGTTTAGGGTCAGAGTATTTATAAAATAAATCGTTTTTTGTTAACGAAAGGGAGAACCATTGGTCACAAAGAAGGATGAATAGAGACCGAAGGAAGCAATAGAGAATCGTGTCTCCCTAAGGTTGAAGAACATAAAGGCGAGAGTGTAGTCTCGACATGAAATACTCGACTGTAGATACGTAGATAGAGGACTGTAGACTCTCCTAGAATTGATCCTTTTGTTGTGTTGACCCAAGTAATTTTCAAAGACTGAGTATCGTTGAGGTACTTTTGAAGGAGATAAAAGGACTACTCTAAAGAAAGGAGCCGAGGAAACAGAACTCTCAAAGTCAGACCATTTCAACAAGAACAGACACTTTTTTCCTTTAATTTTCGTAGATGTGAAGGATACATATTTTTGTACTGATATTGATTTAATACTCCCCATCTTACTTTTACAACTTCTCTTTGGTTGACTCGATTATGTCATATATCCGGGCGTGCGAGTCAGTGAGTCATCACAGGCTGAGAACCGTCGAGGTATCTGGCGCCGGACGGTCAAAGGAGACAGGTACCCTAGTAGGACCGTTCTTTTGACCTCACCCAACGGTAAAGGAGAAGGTCCCCCAGAAGGGCTGAGTCCCTATTTTGAGTGTCGAGGACGTCGAAGGCGCAACCGTCCGTCTAAGAAATAGTGACTCGATGGATCTTTCGGAGATTATATCAAATAGTAACAAGAGCAATAATTCAGCGAGTCAGTACAGGTTGGGAAGCTCTGGGGTACCTAATATCGGACAGTCCGAGGAGACAGGTACCCTAAGGGGTCCGTTCTTGTGACTTCACCCAACGGTAAGGGAAGAGGTCGCCTGGAAGGACTGGGTTCCTAGCTTGGGTGCAGAGGACGTAATCGTCCACCTAAGAAAATGACAGACTTGGTGCACCTTTCGAGACTTATGTCATGTCACCAATTGTTTACCATAACTTGAATCCAAGACTTTAACTGGTCTAAGTTAAAGTCAGAGATTATGAGTGATTAATCTACTGAAAGTTATTCGACTCTTTCGTGGACTCGAAGTTACGGGTATATGTGTATTACCCTATAATAGATAGAAGTTTATACGTCGTCCTCGTCTTTTTCCTTTACGACCTGGGGAATGTCATCGTCTTTCATGTACTTTCAGACAGAGACCTTTGTAGTTTTCGTTTGACCTTTTTTATTTCCTCATTTCGACTTTCAAGGAGTTAGTATTGACCTCTGCTAGGTTTCTTTAGACAAAATAACTCAAAAAACGGGAATATGACTTTACTGGTCGTTTTGTTTTTTGTGTAATGATATAATTTTGAGTCGGATATATTAGTGTTTTTATACACATTATATCTTAAGTACTGTATTTGGGTAGTTGTCTTCATTGATGTAACCTGATGGATTTGTCTGTAAAGAGGTTTCTTCTATATGTCTACCGGTTCTCTGTGTACTTTTCTACGAGTAACAGTCATTAATAATCTTTTAAGTTTAGTTTTGACGTTAATCCGTGGTGGAGTGTGACCAGTTTTTCCAGAAATAATTTTTCAGATGTTTATTGTTTACGACCTCTCGTCTTTCCCACACCTCTTTTCTCTTGGGAGGATGTAACATTGATCCTTATATATAACCATACCAGTGATACCTTTTGTCATACCTCCAAAGAGTTTTGTGATTTTCTCAACGGTACATCAACGGTATACTAGGTCTGTTTTGATGTTAAGTTTTTCTATATACACGGGGATACAAGTATCGTCGTGATAAATGTTATCGGTTCTGTACCTTTGTGGGATTTACAGGTAGTGGCATACTTACCCATTCCTATACCATGTGTATACGTTACCTTATGATGAGTCGGTGTTTTTTTCTTACTTCATTACGGTAAATGTCGTTGTACTTACTTAGATCTCTAATAGCATGATTCATTTCATTCAGTGCTTCCCTTTCTGTTTACGGTATACCATAGTGAACATACACCTTAGGTTTTATACTGTGTTTACTCGAATGGATCCTTTGTCTTTCTTTGAGTGTTTGTATCTCTTCTCTGTACACCAACGGTTCCCCCTCCCGTCATTCCCTCCCTACCTGACCCTCAAACACTAATCGTCTACATTTAATAGCACATATCCTTCCTATTTGTCGTTCCGGGTTGACATATGGGGTTCCTTGATATAAGTTGTAGGACACTATTTGGTATTACCTTTTCTTATAGTTTTTCTTACATGTCATACATATACATAATCGGTGAAACGACAGGTCATCGTTAATTGTGTTACAACATTTAGTTGATATGAAGTTAATTTTTTTTTTGGGAGTCATTATAGAGGGTGAATAGGAAAGTTCAGAGTGGATGGAGGTGAAAGCCGGAGTGGGTGATGTGAGGTCGGTGTGGTGTTGTGAACGTATAGGAGTCCTTTCAATTCACCGAATGGGTCCAAGTGTTGGACTATTTAGGATCAGACCCACTGAGGTTTCGATAGTCATGATGTCTAACATAAAGACGACGAAGGTAGTTTCGTTAGGTTCTAACATAGTAAGGTGGCTATCAGAATGTGTGAACTGTCGATCGTCCTTGGACTTTTAGTCGTACCGAGTTTCAAAGGTCAATAACCCTCATTCCGTTGGTCCTCTGTCCTCGGGAGTCAGACCCGTAGAGAATGAGTGACTCTGGAACCCGGAAGGACGTGATGGAACGAGACCCAAGTCACAAGATCATATGACTTAATAACTCGACTTTGTTTAGTAAGGGTTCCAGGGAAGGTTGGTGTTACCAGAGACGTAGACTCTGACAATATTTTTGTCTAGTCTTAAGAAAAACAAAAGAGAAGAGTAACAAAAGAAACCCTTACCTTTTTCAGGGTTAAACACAAATTGTCCCTCCGTCTTAAGTTAGTTTTGGGTGAGAGACTGAACAGGACCCTTCCGAGACACCCGTGACTTTCCGGACGTGTCAGTCCTTTGGTCTAATGAGGTGTGAACTTCAAGTAGAGTATTTTGACTTTCAATCAGAGAGTCAGTACAGGCTGAGACACGCTAGGGTACCAGATATCGGACGGTCCGAGGGGACAGGTACCTTAAGAGATCCGTTCTTATGACCTCACCCATCGATAATGGAAGAGGTCCCCTAGAAGGGTTGGGTCCCTAGTTTAGACCCAAAGGACGTAACACCCGTCTAAGGAAGAGTAGACTCTGTAGTCCCTTCGGAGTATTTGAAGAAAGGGTTAGTCCTGTCGACACCTTACTTTGGTGGAGGAATCTTCAAAGGGTGTTATTCTCACACAGGATATCCGTTTACCTAACAGTCCCATCCCTCTCTGGTTTCTCCAGTGGTACAGATTTGAGAAATCTTTAATCTGTACAGATTAAAATGACCACTTAATATACTCCGGGTATCTCTCCCGTACTCAGGGATTTCCTTGGTGGTATTCGTCCAGCGACACTAATCTCGGGGACAGTAGACTGAGTTCGACCACAAGAAAGATGTCGTAGTGTGGTAGAGGGCCTCCTTGTTCTGACAATGGTTTTCTTTTTCGCGACCTGACCCGTAGGTTCTGGACCCAAAGTCAGGACCAATGAGACGAAAGGTTAATGGACAGGAAGTAATTGACAACTTTTGTTTCTAGTGTTCTCTTTCAATACGCCTTCAGATTATTGGTTTCGATTGTATGTTCTTCCCAAATTGTTATTTACGGGAAACTTAGAGTTAAGGAGTTCCTTTACATCATTCTAAACCAACTCCGTCAAGTGCACTTGTACAATATATTGTATGTCTTACCATCTCTTTACCTTTCTTAACAATGTGAAAAGTTATCATTTTGTTTCTGGAAAAATCTATCTTGACGTTACCTACTCTCTTCAATAATGAAAGGTAGAGTGTCTGTTCAACGTCGCGATAAATACGAGAATTTGATGGTTACGAACGTTAAGACGTAGTCTGAGACTCAGAGTCTGTATTTGCAAGTAGAACTGAACTTTTATTTAGGTAGGATAGACTTGGTTATCCTTACCGTGTCACGTATCGTTTATATGATTTTATTTATCGAATTCACAACCGATACTTAACGACTTATATCGGTTGGCTCGATCGTTTAGAGGTCTTTATTAAGTTCTACGGGAACTTTATTCTTTTATGAAGAAAGTTATGAGGATTTATAAAATATCTATGGTTTTATTTTATGTAACTACGATGTCAGTTCAGACTGAGGGAATTTCGAAGACTTCTTTTTTTAGAACCTTTTTGTAGATAATTCGAGAGGACTCCATGTCGTCGACCCTTCTTGGTTGTGATGTCTACAGGCTCACGGTTCACAATACGACCTGTAAACTGAATGTGACAGAGCAAATTAAGTGGGAATTCGGTATAATGATAGGGGTGAAGTCATTCACTTCAGCGAGTCAGTACAGGCTGAGAAACACTGGGGCACCTGACATCGAATGGTCCGAAGAGGCAGGTACCCTAAGAGGTCCGTTCTTATGACCTCACCCAATGGTAAAGGAAGAGGTCCCCTAGAAGGACTAGGCCCCTAGCTTGGGTCCAGAGGGTGTAACCTCCGTCTACAAAATTGGAGATCACAATACGACCTGTAAACTGAATGTCACAGAGTAAATTAAGTGGGAATACGGGATAATGATAGGGGTGAAGTCTCTCCGACAGTTTAAAGGGACTTCAGGGGTCTAGATCGATGCCGTATGTCATACGTCATGACAGTTGGAGGATCTGTTATGTGTTAGAACGTAAGTGGTGTCCTATATGGAAAGATTACGCAGTCCAGATTTTCTTGTGTTGCGTCTCTTAGATTTGAGAGTGTTGTGAGAAAGCCTCAAATCCGGGTAAAACCTATGGACCTTAAAAAAAGAAAGAGATATTATTTTTTATTATTAAGGAACGATACGTTTCTTAAAATGTTTATAAAAAGTATTTACCGTATCGGTGCCAAATTAAGGTTCAAAAGACTGAGGTGTAGATCGGGAGAAGGGTAGGGTCGACAGAGTTCCCTTAGAAAATAAAAAAAGTTCCCTTAGAATTTGTCCCAAATCCTACTGTGTATCATGAGCTTTTTCTCTTTGGAGAAACAAATGACTCATTTAAAAGTCTCTTCTGTTGTTAAGGTTGTCGTGGTAGAGGACCTACCCCGGTAGTACCTTCGGTCCCTGATCTGTCCTTTTAACTGTTCGTTCCCTATTACTAGGTTAACTAGATAAAGATTAAAGGACAGATATTTTATGTATAATCGGTAAACTACTTTGGTAGGGTTCGGTGTTTGTCCTCGTGTTTTTCCTTTGTATAAATAATCAGTATTGTTAAAAAATTGAGTCGTCTTTATGAGAACCCTTAACTATAATTTTTCCCTTTTTAAGAATTTTCTTTTCAACATACACGTTTTATAAGAAACGTTACGATACGTTTCACACTTTGTAACTTTTATTGGATGTTTAAGTTGGTGTCCTATTAACAATGTACTTGACATAATGTGCTTTGTCTACCTTAAAATACATTTACAATTTTTATTAAAGATTCGTGATATATTTCGATTTTTCAAATCGTAAATAATTTAAATTCTTCTTTTTAAGAGATACAGTACGTTTTTATACGTATATCCGTCTCTCGTCTTCTCTTGTAATTTTACTGTTGATTATTAAACATTCTGACTGTACTAATGTCTACGAAAACGTGAGGTAAAACGTTATAAGTTGGATATATACTATTATTTGAATAAAGTTCGTCTCAAATAACGTTCGTCTCGAATCGAAATAAGGTTTGACTGAGAATCGGTTTATTGTCAATGTCTGTTCTATAAACACTAGAACTCCTTAGTCACTAAAAAGTTAGGTGACACACTTTCAAGAATATTAACTAGAAACAGTAAGTTAAGTCACAGTGGGTTTGTATGTCCAGAAACAAAGGTCTATTACATCTATTTACTCCGTGTACAGTCCGATAACTGTAGTTGAACCGTGGACACGTGTAGTCGTATAACCCACAAATTAATTGTGTAATAGGTCTGGGTTCTTTCGATTCTTGAACCACATTCTTCGGTAGAGAGAAGATTAAAAGTACCATCGTTTCTTCCTCTCGACCCGAGTCTTAACTCTCTGGACTTGAGATAACACGGGGTTAAAACATTGTGTGATCTATATACTTAGTGAATCGGGACCCACGGATCAACGAACAGAGACTGTCTTGTTTTCGCCCTGAGGGTCGGGGAGAGTGAAACGTCCCGATGCCGTTCAGTATCTAAGACTACCCGTTTGTGCACGACACGTTTTGACATCCGTCCCGTAGGTTCTGTCATTGTCGAAAAGTTTACAAAGTGTTTGTTTATTTCGATGGTAAATTAGTTACTACTGATGCACGGTCCCGAACACTAGTCTTGAAACGTACGTAACAAGTAAATAAAATTTTTTATACATAGTCCTTAGGTAATACATTACCTATGACCATGGACGATCCATGTCTCTTGTATTGTCTCTTCTATTAAGAGACGGAAGTACCTCGACTGTAAGAACACCCTGTTCTGTCTGTCACTTACCGTTTGTATTTTTTCATTTAATTCAGAGTACAATCTTCTACTACTCTTTTTTATGTTTATCTTAACTTATTTCCTCGAGGGCTCAAATCCCTACCCCGGTCTCCTCACAGAAATAGAAACCGACACGACCCAGGAGCGACGACGTGTCGGAAAAGAGATCAGCGTCACTCACCCCCGTCGGGAGACCGACGTCACGTGTCCGAACAGTGACACCTCCGAAGAGAACGACACCTCGTATACTCGACACCCCACGTGTCCGGAGTCAGTAACGTCGTGCACCCGAGTCCTCAATGCCGAGGGTCCGAGGCCTCGTGTCCGAGTCATCAACACCGTATGCCCGAATCAACGAGGTACCGTGCACCCTAAAAGACCTGGTCCCTAGTTTGGTCAATAGAGGACGTTACCATTCATCTAAGGAACGGTGACTCGGTGGTCCCGTCTTCGGGGTCTCTCCTAGAATTTATCCCGTCGGACCTCACCCGTAGTGACACTGTAAACTTGTTTCTGTACTTTACCTTCGTCAACCAGTGTGTCAATGGTCTCTCTTCTCGCGGAGTCTTTCTCCCATAAGGTCCAGGTTCTGTGTTTCCAACCTCGAACTAACTGGACAAATTCTTACTTCCCCGGTCTTGGGAGGATGTAACAACCACCCTGACATTTGACCATGTCAGTGACACCTCTTGTCAAAGAATTTTTTGACTTTTGTCTCGATGGTTTGCTAGGTTGTTAAGGTAAGGACCCGTATATAGGTTTCCTTTGGTATTAAACTTTTGTATGGGGTTACAAGTATCGTCATGATAAGTGTTGTCGATCCTGTACCTTCGTTGGATCGTCGGGTAAGGAGACAACGGAGGATCGTCAACGGTTGGGTAACGGAGGTTAGGTAACGGAGGATCGGATCGTCAACGGTTGGGTAACGGAGGTTAGGTAACGGAGGATCGTCAGGTAAGGAGACAAGTAGTTGTCTCCTTACCTAATTCTGCACCATGTGTATATGTTACCTTATAATAAACCCGTATTTTTCCTTACTTTATTCCGGTAAACCTTGTTGTACCTACCTGGATCTCTAACAGTATGACTCACTTCATTCAGTCTGTGTCTTTCTGCTTATAGTATATAGTGAATATGCACCTTGGATTTTTTTTCCTATGTTTACTTGAATGGATGTTTTGTCTTTATCTCAATGTATATCTTCTGTTTGAACGTCAATGGTCCCCAACCCCCCTTATTTAATCCTCTAACCCTGACTGTATGTGTGTGATGATGTATGTTTTATTTATTGATTATTTCCGAATGACATATCGTGTCCCTTGGGATGAGTTATCGGACATTACTGGATATACTCTTTACTTAGATTTTTTCTCCCTGATATACATATTGACTAAGGGACGATATGTCGTCTTTGATTGTGTTGTGACATTTGGTTGATAGAAGGTTATTTTAATTTATATATATATTTCCCCGGGAGGTCTAATATTTACGATACATACACTCAATTAGGAGAGTAAACGATAGGGGTGTAGTCCCGTTATTGAGTAAACCATCCTCTTTATTATCTTATACTCTTTATCCCAACCCTTTAGAGACTTTGAGACGATACACGTTTGGCAAATCTATTTCCCATTAATTTATATAGTCTTCTATTCTATTACTAGGTTTAAATATAGGTCAAAGGTTCTATCTACGAATCACGGTATGTATTTTTTATTAGATATACATTACGTCTCATGTAGTACTCTTTGCGACCTGACCTTCTTTGTTCGACCTTAGTTCTGACGGCCCTCTTTATAGTTATTGGAGTCTATACGTCTACTGTGGTGGGAATGCCGTCTTTCACTTCTCCTTGATTTTTCGGAGAACTACACTCACTTTCTCCTTTCGCTTTTTGAACCGAATTTCGAGTTTAAGTCTTTTGCTTCTAGTACCGTAGGCCAAGGCAGTGAAGTACCCTTTATCTACCCCTTTGTCACCTTTGTCACAGTCTGAAATAAAACCCCCCGAGGTTATAGTGACGTCTACCACTGACGTCGGTACTTTAATTTTCTGCGAATGAGGAACCTTCCTTTCAATACTGGTTGGATCTATCGTATAAGTTTTCGTCTCTGTAATGAAACGGCTGATTCCAGGTAGATC
>SJYO01038983.1:11427275-11556328 GCA_006410555.1 Capra ibex | reverse complement strand
CTTCTTAACTACGAAAACTTGATACCACAACCTCTTCTGAGAACTCTCAGGGAACCTGACGTTCCTCTAGGTTGGTCAGGTAAGACTTCCTTTAGTCGGGACCCTAAAGAAACCTTCCTTACTACGATTTCGACTTTGAGGTCATGAAACCGGTGGAGTACGCTTCTCAACTGAGTAACCTTTTCTGGGCTTACGACCCTCCCTAACCCCCGTCCTCCTCTTCCCCTGCTGGCTCCTACTCTACCGACCTACCGTAGTACCTGAGTTACCTATACTCAGACTCACTTGAGACCCTCTACCACTACCTGTCCCTCCGGACCGCACGACGCTAAGTACCCCAACGTTTCTCCGTCTGTGTTGACTCGTTGACTTGACTTGACTTGACTTTCATTTTAAGGTTTATGTGTAATGTTTTATAATTAACGTTTATACAGGGAGAACCACTTACGATCTAAAAAACAAAATATTTGGTTCTGAAACCTAATACGTGTTTTCGATTGGACGGTCCCTTTAATTAGGGATTCACCAAGCGAGAAAGTCCGAAGGAGTCTTCACAATCACCATTTCTTAGGCGCACGATTATGTCCTCTTCGTTCTCTGTTCCCAAACTAGGGACCCTACCCTTCTAGGGGACCTCATCCTTTACCGTTGGGTGAGGTCATACGAACGAACCTTTTAAGATACCTGTCTTCTAGGACCGACCGATGTTAGGTACCCCAGGGTTTCTCAACTTGTGCTGACTCGTGTGTCGTGTACTGTAAGAAAAAGTAAATTTTTATAAATGATTGCTGGATATTTAAATTCCAAGAAGTCTTTACACGTACGTACGTACAAGTCCCCTGGAAGGGTTGGGACCTTAGTTTGGACGTAGAGGACTTAACGTCGACCTAATAAGTGGTGACGTAGCGAACTTTGAAGTTTTTTCATGTACGGAAAATTGTGGAGTCTTACTGTCAAATTCTTTTTTACCGGTTTTTTACCGGAGCCACCTCCCGTAGGAAAGTGACCTTCCTTTAATCGTCTGCACCAAAGGAGAATGATTGTGGAAAGTTCGAGAGACTGTGTGCTAGCGTGGTTTGACGTGAGGGGTGGTGGTTTTTTTTAATTCTCCCGAAGATACGGACCGTATATCACACCTCCTCTCTTTCATTGATCTTTACTTCAGTCTCTCCACTTTTCCCTCAGACTAGTATGTCCTGGAACATACCCTGGTACCATTCCCGAAACGGAAACAAAACCTCTGTCCCTGTCGGTAACGTCCCAAATTAGTCTCCTCATTGCACTAGATGAATGTAAAACTGCGTTAGCGAGATCAACTATGCGACTCTTATATAGTTCCACTTCGTTCTCCTCTTGGCCTCTTTGGTCAATCCTTCGAAAATATTTTTTGTCGCTATCACCCTACTTGGTCCTCTCGGCATTTCCTCAACCATTCTTCACCAACCTAAGACGTAAGTGACACTTTCACTTCGTTTGTGAAACTACTACCCAACTTGCCTCCTATATTCTCTTTCTTTCCTCAGTCACTACTGACATACCGAAGACTGGACTCTCCAACCTTCCTAGTTCAACGATGGTAGACTACACCCTTCCTCAGTCTTACCTTACCAACCCGAATTATTAGGAGTAGTATTTGGATAGTATATCCGTTACAATAGACGTAAAATACCCACTTTTTTGACAACGAATATATCAAGTCACTGAATAGGTTTCACGAATCAATTCACTGAATAGGTTTCAGTTTTTAAAATCGTCATCTCGGTCCCATATTCGGGACCAGGTAGTCTAGGGTTTCAGACTCGGAAATTTGTAACGTGTAACGAGGAAAGGTTACGTTTTCCGTCCTCATAGGTTCAAAAGGGTATACGCCGATACACTGGTCTTGGGGTATTTCCGCATCTACACAAACTGACTATTGTCACCATTTACCTCTTCCCAAAGATTGTGACCAGTACTACATTCCGTTCACGGCTGTCTCTGAACCGAGTGAGGATGAATAAGAAAACAGTGACTCGAAGGTGCCACGGGTCGACGTGCTACATCGTGAGTCCTAGTGTGTACTCAGTACAAGTCTAAGTCAATGTTATTGAGTGTCTAGAGCTGTACGACCGGGTGGTTGAATGTCGTCAACAATGTACCGACCGAGGATAATCCTGGGATTTATCCTACGGATGTCGGGGTGCGGAGTCGATCTCTTTGTCTTAGAGGGTCCTATCTAAGTCCTTAGACATAAAGAATGTCAACTAAGAAGACGTCAACTAAGACGACGTTAGTATGTCCCTCGATAGCCAATTTACCACGAACTCTAGAAGATTCAATTCGTTTTCGTCAACTCCTGTTCACTCACATGTGAAGATCTACGGATCCAATCTACACGAGTGACTCCAATTGTTCGTGGGGAAGAGGTTTATACCGGGGACTCGACATCGTTGTCGTAGTGGACCCTCTGCAATCGTTGCGTCTTAGTGTTTAGAGTGAGGTCTATATAACTAAGACTTGTACGTAAAATTGTTCTAAGGGTCGATAAAACATCTGTATCATGTCGAACTTCACGTGAGATTTTATGAATCGTTGTTAGGATTCATCCCGAGTCCACCCTACGCCTGTCGAGTGACTGGTAAACAACCTGTCAACTGTAAACACATTTCGAGTCGACCGTTTTCGTACCCTTGAAATATTTGTGATAGAATGAGGAGTACTGTAGGGATGTTCCACCTATGTTATTGGGGGTTGAAATGTCCGTTCTTTTCGTTCCGAGTCTCCTTGAGTGGTTTCCGGTCATTCAAAAAATTCTTTGTCTCGACCCTAAACTTGGGTTCAGATACAGGTTTCGTATACGAGTGAGGTGACATGGTATGACGACTTTTACTTCTCGTGTAGTTTCCGAGTCGGTTTAAATCTTTTTGAGTATACCCGCTACTCCACTTTTTACTTCAAACGACAGGTTCTTACAGATGTCACCCTAAGTTTTGTTGTACAGTAACTTGATCCCAACAAATGGGTTCGGAATTAGTGTAATCTATGGACGGTAATGTAAAGACATTCTGTCGTCCGGACCGATGAGAGATGACGTGTGTATCACACCGTCGACCGGGGACTGACCGAGAACCCTACCCCATCGGACACAAGATGTAATCCACCCTTCGTGGGGGTACGAGGACGTCGTCAGTGTTGAGACATGATTCGTTTGGTAGGGGAACCTCATTACACGCCATTTGTCTTAGTCTTGTCGACGAGGTCCCGTTCCCTTTGTCACGGTAAATATATGGTAGTCCAGGAAATCTAAAAATGCCCATCCTTAATATTAATGTCGTTTGAGAGTGTCTCACGGAACCTTAGACTTTTCTGGTAACTGTAGACAGGAAAATAGACGGAGGATCTCTTCTCAGGGGGTTCAATCTATTACATGACTATTCTGAGTCTTCTACCTACGGAAGTGGTGTGTGCCGATCGTTTGCCGGTTCGTCCATGAGTTTGGGTACAAAAGAGTAAAATTTAGGAAACAACAGTCGGACTCTGTCAACTCACACTTTATCGACTTTTCGTCCCCAGTCCCTCCTAAAAGTTATACCTGTAGGACGTTCAACAGCGAGTCACCCCCTTCACTTACTGACGACTTGGTCTTAGATCTGTACTGGAAAACTTCTGTTCAGAAACGATAGGGGACCGGTCCCCTACAGGTAAAGGAAGGGTAAAGGACTCCAGAAGTGTTACTTAATCAAGCTGATTTGTCTTCATTCCCAAAGTGACCATCGTTTCAACCAAGTGATTGAGGGATCGACTCGAGTCTTCCGAGGAGTCTCCAAGAAAGACCTGGTTTTAGAGAAACCATGTACCTTTTGATTCAGGGAATGTGGGTTGAGGAACGGTCGAAAGGGACATTTACACACTTCGTCAATTGTTGTAGGAGACAGTGCCGTGACAGGTCGAGAAATCTGGTCGGTGTGGAGTGACGTAGAGATCCGACCGAGTCTCCCCGGACACGTGAGACGGAGAGGA
This sequence comes from Capra ibex, assembly GCA_006410555.1. Lineage (NCBI taxonomy): Eukaryota > Metazoa > Chordata > Mammalia > Artiodactyla > Bovidae > Capra > Capra ibex. The sequence goes on along the minus strand of SJYO01038983.1, from coordinate 11,552,329 downwards.
GACGAGTCTCCAGTAGGAGTCATTTGCAAAGTAACAATTAAGGTCCACAGTAGTCGCCACGCCCGATGGTATATGGTACATGTTTCGTCGTAGGTTACACCCAAGAAGGCGAGGTTTTCGGGACAGTTCCCTAAGCCCTTCACCCCTTTCTTAAAGTCGACTGATGACAGTAGCCTTTTGGCGTGACGACCCCTCTCATCGTTCAGTGGTCAGTTGACCTTACCAATGTCTAACCTATCGACCCTTTCAATACGGGAGTCTGAATCTTCGATATCTCGTCCCCAAGACGTCACTTCTGTTCTTACGAGTTTTGTACTTGTATACATGATTAGACCTTCAGAAAAGTTCGGTAACCGTCCTCGTCAGTAGTATTTAATAGGACCTCTGTCTCTCCGACTCGTAGGAGGGGTGGATACCCCGAAACTACGTCGATTGTCCCGTTGACTGAGGGAATCTTTGTTCCTTTCATGTAGGTCTTCCCTTTCGTCTTGTCCGACGGAAACACAAAGACAATCTCGGTGTCGTCAGTCGGGGAGAGTCACGTTTTGACAGTAGTACACCGCATAGATTGTCCCCGGAGTCCTTTTGTCGTCGTCTTCGTTCACACAAACACGTGTTTTCATCTTAATCTGCCAGAGGTCCCACTGGTAGTGCTCAGAGGTCCGGTCCCTTTAGGAATCTCCAAACTTACTAATGAAACGGACTTCTCCCTAACGGTAGTCGAACCAACTTACTTCGACTTACCGGACGAGACTTTCTAGAGAGGATGTTTGAGACGATGTTTTACTTAACAGACCCAACTGATTCTTATTCCTTTCGAAAAGACAGTACTTGACCCATGAATCACCTTGACAAATATAATTATGGATGAGGTAACTCCTCTAAAGGGTTTTCGTCACCTGGACCTCTTGTGTTTCGGTGTCGAATAGGTCCTCTTGAACGAGACAACCGTACCAATACGTTCTAGGTTCCCGTACCCAGCCCCCTCCTGAGGTCCGTTATACCGAAACTGAGTCTCACGACCTATGAAACTATACCCGTCGGGAGGGGTGGGTGACCCTTTCACCTGTTACCGGAACTTAAACGAGGATTTGAGGCCTAATTTCTCAGACCATGTAAGAGTTTCCCATGATTGTCTGGGTGGAGATTAACCATTAAGTCTCCTACTTATTAAAGGGTGTAAGAACAATATCTACACCAGTTTCTCGCAAAGGACTCTTAGGGTCTGTGGTCAATCTTGTGTTCGAGTAGTCCTACAACTTATGTATTGAGGAATGGTTTAGAATTCGTAACGGTATCTTAGTTGACCTCAGTCATCTCTCTTACAGAAATCAGGGGTTCCCGTCCCTTATCTTATTCCTTTCCGTTTAGAACAACAAAACCTGCAACTAAAGTAAGGGGGAAAACCATTGAAAGATTTCGAGGCCGAGTCTTCTACACCCAATAGAGCGTTTTGGTGGTGGTTGTGGTGTGACACTGACCAAGAACTTGAGAAAACTTCCGAGGAACAAAGATTGTTCCGGCCAACAACGAGTCGGCAAGGTTACACGTACTCTGATTCCCGACGGTACACTGCGTCCTGAAACTCACGATTGTAGATTTCTCCGTTTGGTCCTACCAACCAGTGGGATACCTGGTTCCTGGAACACACAGTTGTCGTTCTATCGACGGAGAACCGAGGTATCAGATCTTTGTATGTCTCGTGAGACCTCTATCTCTGTCCTCGGGAGACATGATTTTGAGACCGACATCCTGGGACAGACTCGTGTCGAGGGACACCCCAGCACTCGCACACCCATACCGAGAACTTTGGAGCCGAGCCTTCAAAAAGGGATTATTGTGGAACAAAGACAAACGGGCGACAGCGCACTCATACGCGTGTAGGGAAACGTGTAGTAACAAGGACGGTTTCCAGTCCGAAGATTCTAAGACGGAGACCGCTCGTGTGTCCGCCGTCCGTCCTGTGTCTCAGTTGTCCGTTCTCGTCAGTTCTTTCTCCGCCTCTCGACGTCCAGATAGGGTTGTGTCTCCTTTCGGTACACGATGTGTCCGTTCGTAGGCTTGTTGGTTTGTACTTATGTCTCACGGTCGAGTGTCCGCAGATGACAAGTCCGGTGGGTACCAGACCAAAAAGAGACTGAGACTTACAGATTTACATTCTGTTCTCGGCGCTCTCGAGACGTCCACTAGTACTGAGAGTTTGGAAGATAAGGGAGTGAGAACCGGTGACATGAATTAAGTGACAAGGACATCTGTGTCTCCACGGACCGACCTGGGGGATTGGATGTCACAATATCCGTGAAGGTTTCTTGTTTTCTTTAGGAATCGAATCGTATATCGATCCTTTTCCGAAGGGTCCACCCTTTCTTGGGTGGACGGTTACGTCCTCTACATTCTCTGGGTCCAAGTTAGGGCCCAGTCCTTCTAAGGGACCTCCCTCACGTACCGTTAGGTGAGGTCATAAGAACGGACCTCTTAGGGTACCCGTCTCCTCGGACCTCCCGATGTCAGGTATCCCAGTGTTTCTCAGCCAGTACTGACTTCACTGAATCTTACGTCCGTACGTACGGATCCTTTTCCTTGAAATCGTGTTCCATTTAATTATGTCTTCAAGTCCTCCACACCTTCTTTCTCAATTTTAATGACGAGTTGTCACCAACAAGATCTACAATAATGAACCGTAGACCTACTGACTTCGGACGATGAGTGGACAGAGGTCCGACCGCCCCCAGAAACGGGTGTTGGACGCGTTGTGTGTCGGCAACTCGTGGTAAGGAATGCATGACGGAGTGAAGAGACGAGCACCGGGTGACGGGTCGTAATCCCGTCACGTTCGCGGGTTGTTACTGACTACTTGAATTAGTTCGTTGAGTAGGTGGTCGAATTTTAAAATTACTGAGGGGGTGGTGCTGATGGTACTATAAAACCAGAAAAAAAATTGGGTATCTTTGGAAATCATTCACTTAAAAGTGAACCTTTGGGTTTTACGTTTCCTTTATTTCGTCGTGACCAATTTCACCGGCCCCTCCGACCCTGGAAGGGGGTGTCAGGGAGGTAGTAGTAGGAGGAGTCGTTACCAGAAACTCCCCTCCATCCTGTGGAGTACCCTTTACGCAACCTTTGGTCGACGAAGGTCCCACTCTCGGCGTGCCCCTTCGGGAAGGATTCGGGTAGGTGTGTGGAGAAGGAGACAGTGGGGGGAGGTGGCACCTGGAGGAGGAAGTCGCGCAAGTGGCCGGAGACTCGAGCGACAGGAGCAAGAGTAGAGGAGGACATGACTGAAGAGGTGGGCCTGCAGAAGACAGGGGGGAGGCGAAGAGACTTGGGATGAAATAGGAAGGTTCAGGTCACGTTCGGGTAGAGGAAGGGGGTGGGGGTGGGTGATTCAGGTGTAACTAAGAACGGAAATCCTTTTAAGAACAACCATGACACAGTGGTAAAACCTTCTAAGTCATGAGTCAAACTGCACTACTTGATGAAACATACGCACCCAGTACTTGAGCTTGGGTCAGATAGTCGAGGACCTCCTGTCCTCAGTGTCGAGTGTAAAAGTGTCATAGACCGGTTCTATCCCCCAGTCTATATTGGTCTCTCTATACTGACAATCCAATATACCAGTAAGATCTAACTCTCTCTTCTCAGGATACCGGTTCTGAGAGGGACAATGACCTCTCAGTACGGAGATCTGTCCTGGTCCCCAACCGTAATATCCGTACAGACCAAACACTTCGGGTTTATGATACTTTCCACCCCTTAAGTGTCTACTTAAAGAGACTTTAAATGGTCCAAGGCCCTTGAGAGGTCTATTCTCAGGTCACGGTGCAAGAGACAGGGAAGTGGGGACGTAGGTCTAGTCGTGGAGGAGTAGAGTCTGTCGCTCGAGTCCGATTGTCCTGGGCAAGACAGGCGGGTTCCATGTCCGACCTGCGCAGACCGTAACTTCTACACGTGTCGGGTCTCTCCTCTCACGTCTGTCAGGAATTGGTTATCTATAGGGTCGAGGAAGAGGGTAACTGACCCTCTTAAGACTCTGTACACGAAATCCTGTAAAAAAGGTCTCAAAGAGATACCTTAATTCGTTGTTAACGGTGATGTTATTGTCCGAATTATTGAGTGGGAAACTTCAGAGAAGGGGGTCGTGCAGGGGAGAGTGGAAGGTCAATGAACGTGGAAGGTTATTTGATCAACGTACGACACTCACGACACAAATCAGCGAGTCAGTACAGGGTGGAAAACGGGAGGTCCGAAGAGTCAGGTACCCCTAAGAGGTCCGTTCTTATCACCTCACCCAACGGTACTGGAGGAGGTCCCCTAGAAGGGTTGGCACCCTAGTTTGGGTCTAGAGGACGTAATTTTCACCTAAGGATGTTAGACTCGGTGTTCCCTTCGGGTTGTTATGACCTCACCCATTGAATAGCGAAGAGGTCCCCTGGAAGGCCTGGGTCCTTAGTTTAGTCCCAGAGGCCGTAACGTCCGTCTAAGAAATGGTCGACTCGATGGTTCCTTCGGGTTAGAGCAACGTGTGTCTAGGAATCAAGTTCCAGACTAAGGCCCCTTGGGTTTGGTTTGACGTTTTCGGTGAGGCGGGACCTGTGTCCTTAGTAGTATCTAGACACAGTTGTACTTACAGCCCCGAAGGGACCACCGAGTCACCATTTCTTAGGCAGACGTTAAGTCCTCTGTGTCCACCTCCACCAAAGTCAGGGACCCAGTCCTTCTAAGGGACCTCTTCCTCTACCGTTGGGTGAGGTCATAAGAACGGACCTTCTAGGGTGCCTGTTTCCTCGGTCTTCCGATGTCAGGTACCCCAGTGTTTCTCGGTCTGTGCTGACTCGTGCGTACGCACTCGCACTTGTGTTTACCGTTGTACGCTATTGTGTCGGTTTATTTGTGTACGGTTGCAGGAAGGGATCGTTTCTTTCGGGTGCAAAGGTCCGAGTGACTCTGACGAACAGGGAGAAAGAGGAAGTTGACTCTCTTGTCTCGTGTCCTCTCCTCGACGGACCGGGTAGAATGTTACTGTATCTGGAAAACAGGACTGAGAAGAGGCCGACCGAAGGTGAGTGTGTTCAAGAGGGGAATGGTATATTACGCACAGGATCCTTCGGAGGAGACTGGGGAAGGAAGGAGAGAGAAAAGGAGGGTGTTGTGGGAGACGGAGGGGATAGGACCGGCGCCGACGGACGGACATTGACAACGAACGAAGTGAGAGGTAAGTCGACATTCGAGCCACCCCCGTCCCTGACACAAGGTAGAAACATAAATGGAAATAGGAGTTTTTATATTGTGTCACAGACCGTGTCTTGTTCACGAGTTTCTTATTACCAACGTACTTACTTACTTACTCACGTTGAAGGGTTTACAGATAGGATTGGGACTAGGAACAAGTACTAGAACCTAGTATAGGAGGAGGTCACGGACCTCACTGGCTGGATTTGAGTATGTTTTTGATCCCAAGAAGTGTTTCTTCGTTTCTATAGGGAGTCCACCAGTAAAAGTGTCTTTCCTTTGAGTCTGGGTCTCGTAATGTTTCGGTGTCGAATCTTTTGACTGAAATTCTACTTTCGGGAACTTGTTTGGTGTTGAATTAAGAGAGTAAGTTCTTTGGGGGACCGAGACAAAGGGGTAGATATTTTGACCTTATTAATGTAAACGGAATGGATGAAGCTTCTTGTCAGAAGGAAGAAAGTTATAAATAACTCTTGACTGATCCCCGGTCCGGGAGACGGTCCCTGACTTTTACGTTGTGTGTCGGGAGTCTGACACAGGAGTTCCTCGACTCCAACCACCACTACTAGGTTACTCTACTTCTAAGGTTGGATGTCTCCCCCTCTAACTATAAGTCTTTCCATATAGTGAACGGGTTCAAGTGTACCGGGTAATTGTCTTATTGATTTAAAGTTTGTGTTCAGTCAAGATTTATATTACGATGAAAAGGTATCGTGTCTCAAAGTCGAAGGGGAGAAGGTGGAGGTTATACTCCAAATATACGAGGAAGGGACGAAATCTAAAATCGTATCGAAATTTAAAGTCGGTGTTAGATTAAAATCGTTGTCCGACTCACCGAACCGGTTTTAATTGATTTTTCGTTTCCTTATTTTGCGGTCAATGAGTTGTTCACAATCGGTATAATTTAGTTTAACTTATCAAAACTAGTAAACCAAAGTACTTTGAACCTTTCAGGTTTCTGCATCTGATGAAGTCCATGAGGTCGACGTAAATTAGTTTAAGTCAGGGTGAGGTAAGGTAAGGTAAGTTAGTCAGAGACGACTGACGGTTTCTACTGTCCTGTTGTGGTCCTACCTACTATGTTCCTACTTGGACCTCCTGATTTCTTACAAACGACGACGACGATTCAGCGAAGTCAGCACAGGCTGAGACACGTTGGGGTATCTGTCGTCGGGTGGTCCGAGGGGGTAGGGACCCTAAGAGATCCGTTCTTGTGACCTCACCCAACGGTAAAGGAAGAGGTTACGTACTTTCACTTTTCAGTATCACTTCAGCGAGTCAGTATAGGCTAAGAAGCGCTGGGGTACCTGACGTCGCATGGTCCGAGGAGGTAGGCACCCTAAAAGGTCCGTTCTCATGACCTCACCCCACGGTAACGAATTATCCTGATTAAACTTCACTATCGTCGACAATGGTACTGACTACGAATCTACGACGAACCAGTCACAAACGACTCACTTACTTACTCACCTACACAAGAACATAAGGTCAATGTAAACGGAAAAATCTTGTCCACGAGACTCAACGTATCTATAAAGAAACTGAGGATCGGTACGGTGTACGACACCCGACCTTGGTCGTCGTCCGCACATCGAGGAGACTCAGACACAAAGGAGGGGATCTTATACCACTATTGTTACGTGTGGAAGGGGAGAAAACACCCCCTCCCTCCAAAAATTGTTTATAAATAAATAAGTCGACGTACTCCAGAATCAACGTCGTGTGCCCTAATCAACGGAGTGCCGTACAGAATCGAGGAGTTCGCCCCTAACTTGGGTACAGGGACCGTAACCTCCACCCAAGAATTCGTGATCTGTTGGACCCTTCAGGGACGTGGGAGGGAAAAAAATTTGTTTATCAGAGAACTTGTAAACCTGAAGGGACCACCGAGTCAACCATTTCTCAGACGGACGCCTCGTCCTCTGGTGGATGTCACGTCCTCTGCACCCAGTTAGGGCCTAGGTCTTTTAGGGGACCTCCTCCCGTGCCGTTTGGTGAGGTCATCAGAACGGACCTCTTAAGGTACTCGTCTTAAGACCACCCGATGTATGTCAGGTACCCTGGTGTTCTCAGCCTGTGCTGAATCGTGGGCTTGATGGTGGTGGTGGTGGAGAATTTGTAAATGTTCTCGTGTTCAAAACTTTTTCTCTCAAACCACGACCGATGTGATGATGTACTGTCGAAAATTTCGAGGACTGACATGGGGAAGAAAGGTCCAAAACCCCTAGACCAGGAACCTCGTACAGGACCCTGTCTTAGGACCGACGTTTCGTCTAAAACCCTTTCACAGAAGTAGAGAGGTTCCGAATCAAAGAAATAGACATTTCACCTCCTTTATTATCATCGATTTAGAGTCTTAATAACACTTCTGATTCTATGTACGTTTTTAGAGGGGTGAGGTGCCCCCTTTAGAGGGGAGAGGTCCGTCCCGTGTCTCATCGGTAAGTTATTTATTGCCGACGAAGGACGAACGTCGGAGACGGGATCGTGTGGTCCCAGAGGACCAAATAGGAAATGAAGAGTGGAGACGTCATCCTGAAACCTTAAGTGTCAGTCATTTACGAGGACGGACGTGGTGTCGTTACCGTGGGGTCAGGTCATGAGAACGGACCTTTTAGGGTTCCCGCCTCCTCGGGCCATCCGACGTCAGGTACCCTAGCGCTTCTCAGCCTGTGCTGACTCGCTGAAGTGAAGGTGAAAAGTGAAAGTACGTAACCTCTTCCTTTACCGTTGGGTGAGGTCACAAGAACGGACCTCTTAGGGTTGCTGCCGCCTCGGACATCCGACGGTGGATACCCCAGCGTGTCTCAGCCTGTGCTGACTTCGCTACATCGTCGTCGTCGTGGTGTCGTTTTCGTCAACCCTCCTTCTAGAGGTGGGCTGGACTTTAGATAGTGGACAATGTTGACTCCCACGTTGGTGAGTCGTCGCGTCCTCGGGGTAGGAATAACGGCTTCTCTTTCTGGGACATACTCAAGGTCCAATACTTTCCCTCTCCCTAGCGGATGACGATTGAGAGTTTCACTCTCGGTGTGACGACACGGGGTTGGCCATCAAGTCTTATTTGTATTGTCCTTTAGGGAACGCGACCCTCTACAACTAAGTCAGGGGCCTCCTCCACGGACGCCCGGGAACCACCTACTACGGCCTTTCGACTGAGGTAACGACTCGAGTGTCACGGGGGACCACCCTCAAGACACGGTGATGTTGGTGAAAGTTAGGGTCCCAGTTTTGGTAATTTCCAGAACCTCGTGGTCCCTGCCAAAAGTCTCGAAAAACAAGCGCTATCCCTTACCTCCCTTTATCTAAGTAATGGGCAGAAGAAAAAAAGTCAAAATTTTCGAAAGAAAATAACTTAAAGAGTGGTAACTGAATATTAACCAGCCAAATTACAGAGATATTTGATTCGAACTATATTTATGTCTAAGTTGTAATAAAATATCCTTTTTACCAGTTCACAGATTAACCACTGGGGTCACTTTATAAAAAGGTAGTTAAAATCTGTAAGAAGAGATAACAATAGGGCAACAGAGACAACAAAAGGACAACAGAAGACTCTTAAATTACGATAGAAGTACCCAACACAACTACCCCTGTATAAAATCCGTTTTCTTTGTTACTGACACAAAATATTTGTGTACCCCTTGTTGGTTTGAAACACAAAAAGACATCTCAAAGACAATAAATATTTAGGTGAACACAAACTTTTTTTTAAAAAAATTAAATATGTAGAGATTTACCAAATGGGTAGATTTTGACCGAATACTTTTAAGTAATTTTTAGTTTCGATAAAACCAAAAAAAAAAAAATACAAAACGGAAGGTTATCTTACATAAGTCAGGATGAAGTGTAAGAAATTGAGGTCAATTTTAAGTCTTAAAGGTGACTTCGTCTTAGTGATCTTCCTTCAGGACACCCCGACTTTTTTGGACCCAAGTCTATACTGAGGTCTTAAGTGGTCGATTCGTGATCTCTCTAAACCAGTGTAATGAATTAAGCTATACAGAGTTGAACCACTGTTTAATCTTTGTGGGCTTTCGAAATTTTATGTCAATGGGTCCAGGGGTGCTTTATAGTAATGGGGTCCAAACCCAAATCAAACCGTACCACCGATCCTGCGGTACCAAAAGTACATAAAAATTTAATAAATTGGTATCAACTAAATATTATTACACAATCGCAGTCCACATCTCGAAGAAAAGGTAATATCCAAAAATGTTTTTTGACTTATATCAAGGGACAAGTCAAGTCAAGTACAGTCAGCAAGTCAGCACAGGCTGAGAAACTCTGCGGTACTTAGCGTCGTGCGGTCCGGAGGGACAAGTAGTGGTGGAGTGTCTCAAGTGTGTTTAAGAACAGGTAGCTCAGACACTACGGTAGGCGGTAGAGTAGGAGACAGCAGGGGAAGAGGAGGACGGGGGTTAGGGAGGGTCGTAGTCTCAGAAAAGGTTACTCAGTTGAGAAGCGTACTGTATCGGTTTCATGACCTCAAAGTCGAAATCGTAGTCAGGAAGGTTTCTTGTGGGTCCTGACTAGAGGAAATCTTACCTGACCAACCTAGAGGAACGTCAGGTTCCCTGAGATTTATCAGAAGAGGTTGTGGTGTCAAGTTTTCGTAGTTAAGAAGTCGCGAGTCGGAAGAAGTGTCAGATTGAGAGTGTAGGTATGTACTGGTGTCCTTTTTGGTATCGGAACTGATCTACCTGGAAACAACCGTTTCATTGCAGAGACGAAAAATTATACGACAGATCCAACCAGTATCGAAAGGAAGGTTCCTCGTTCGCAAAAAATTAAAGTACCGACGTCAGTGGTAGACGTCACTATAACCTCGGGGGGTTTTATTTCAGACTGTGACAAAGGTGACAAAAGGGAAGGTAAACGGTACTTCACTACCCTGGTCTACGGTACTAGAAGTAAAAGACTGACAACTCGAAAATCGGTTGAAAAAGTGAGAGAAGAAAGTGAAAGTAGTTCTCCGAAAAATCGAGGAGAAGTGAAAGACGGTATTCCCACCACAGTAGACGTATAGACTCCAATAACTATAAAGAGGGTCGTTAGAACTAAGGTCGACACGAAGGAGGTCCGGTCGTAAAGAGTACTACATGAGACGTATCTTCAATTTATCCGTCCCACTGTTATATGTCGGAACTGCATGCGGAAAAGGATAAACCGTGGTCAGACAACAAGGTACAGGTCAAGATTGACAACGAAGGACTGGACGTATATCCAAAGAGTTCTCCGTCTAGTCCACTAGACCATAAGGGTAGAGAGAGTCTTAAAGGGTGTCAAATAACACTAGGTGTCTCAGTTTCCGAAACCGTATTAGTTATTTCGTCTTTATCTACAAAAAAACCTTGAGAGAACGAAAAACTTACTAGGTCACCTACAACCGTTAAACTAGAGACCAAGGAGACGGAAAAGATTTTGGTCGAACTTGTAGTCCCTCAAGTGCCAAGTGCATAACGACTTCGGACCGAACCTCTTAAAACTCGTAATGAAATGATCACACACTCTACTCACGTTAACACGCCATCAAACTCGTAAGAAACCGTAACGGAAAGAAACCCTAACCGTACTTTTGACTAGAAAAGGTCAGGACACCGGTGACGACTCAAAAGGTTTACACGACCGTATAACTCACGTCGTGAAAGTGTCGTAGTAGAAAATCCTAAACTTTGTCGAGTTGACCTTAAGGTAGTGGAGGTGATCGAAACAAGCATCACTACGAAAGATTCCGGGTGAACTGAAGGTAATGTTCAAAAGTGTGGTATGACTTATATTGAGGGACAGGATATGTCATTCAGACACGACAAGTAGGTAAAATGTATGTCACGTATAGGGGAGAAGAATTGATTAGTTCTTGTACGAATCGACGGTTGGTCTGGAAGGGGACCCCTTCATATCTCACCCTTCATGACCTGTTTTCGAAAGACACACCTGGACTCAGCTTTAGGAGGTCAATCTTGGAATGACTGGACACACCCACTGGACCCCGTTCCATGAAGAAGCGAAGGTCTAGAAGTCTTTACCTGTATTAACACGTCGACCGGTCTGCCCCCTTCTTACTTTAGTTAATGACGTACTTCTGGTGTATCTTGAGTCATTTATAGACAAATAAAGGGGCGTTGGTCGTATTTGATTACACACGAGTGACCCATTTGTCTGAAAATGAGTTTCGTTCCTTCCAGGTACAAGTTTTGCAGGTACACGGGGTTAAAGGTTTTTCGAAAAGATCACAAATTTATTGTAGAAGGGTGGTGTCAGAAGTATTGAGATACAGGGGAGTTTCCAGGGTTTCTGGATCCAATCTTGGTGAATAATTGGGGGAAAATAGAGGACGGAGTGATACTCTCCGGTGTGTTCCTACATACATTCTTTACCGAATTTCAAAGTTTGTATTAATAAAGTACTCCTTCTTTCCAATGTTAATTTCATTCCGTCCGTGTCGGAACCGTCGTCTGGGCTCGGTGACTCACGGTCCACTCGGACAGGGGTGTCGTCTAACTTTTTCTGGGTTCTCCCTTCTTCTGTATAGTCCTAGTTGAGTGTCACAATCCCAATCTACCCCTAAATCTGTAGTAGAGAGGGTTGGGAAGTAAAATGTACCTTCATTTCGGGAATCCTACCCCGAACCGTTTCTAGTGTATCTTTGGTCACTGTCGCGACCTCCGTTTTAGGTCTAGAGGATTCATGTCTCTCACTCCTTGCAACTATATACTTTCTCATCGGTAAAGTTTAGTAGTTCCTTTTCTTCCTAATCGGTTATTTATCGTGACCCTATAATCTATAATCGTGCCAGTATATTCTTTTCGTTTATTGATCTAAGGACAGAGTCAAGAATGAAATTTTATTTAAGGTCTTTTAAAAAAATTACATTTTTTAATTTCTGTATTTTACTATCGTCATTGTCTTTTCTCACCCAATTAGTAAAATACTGGAACCTTACCTTCGGGATTTTTTCTCGTTATTTAAACTGATGTATTTTACAAATGTGAAGTCGTGTTCTTTTGTTTCAATTTTCTTGTGTTTTTGTCTTATAATTGTTGTCTGACCAAGGTTTATCCTTGTCTTCACACAGTTCCAACATATGACAGTGAGACGAATAAATTGAATATACGTCTCATGTAGTACTCTTTGTGACCCGACCTCCTTCGTGTTCGACCTTAGTTCTAACGACCCTCTTTATAGTTGTTGAAGTCTATACGTCTACTATGGTGGGAATACCGTCTTTCACTTCTTCTTGATTTCCCGGAGAACTAGTTTCAAATTTTTCTCTCACTTTTTAAACCGAATTTCGAGTTGTAAGTCTTTTGCTTCTAGTACCGGAGACCAGGGTAGTGAAGTACCCTTTATCTTCCCTTTTGTCATCTTTGTCACAGTCTGAAATAAAACCCCCCGAGGTTTTAGTGACGTCTACCACTGACGTCGGTACTTTAATTTTCTACGAACGAGGAACCTTCCTTTCGATACTGGTTGGATCTATCGTATAATTTTTCATCTCTGTTTCCAGGTAGATCAGTTCCGATACCAAAAAGGTCATCAGTATATACCTACACTCTCAACCTGACACTTCTTTCGACTCACGTGTTCTTAACTACGAAAACTTGACACCACAACCTCAGGGAACCTGACGTTCCTCTAGGTTGGTCTGGTAGGATTTCCTCTAGTCAGGACCCACAAGTAACCTCCCTGACTACAACTTCGACTTTGAGGTTATGAAACCGGTGGACTACGCCTCTCGACTGAGTAAACTTTTCTGGGACTAGGACCCTTTCTGAGTTCCGTCTTCCTTTTCCCCTGTTGTCTCCTACTCTACCGACCTACCTTAGTGGTTGTGCTATCTGTGCTCAAACCCATCTGAGGCCCTCAACCACTACATGTCCCTCCGGACCGCACGAAGCTAAGTACCCCAGTGTTTCTCAGTCTGTACTGACTCACTGACTCGACTCGACTTGACAGGTAAGTAAACGAGTTTCTTCCTAGTTAAAGGAATGATATTTCACTCAAAACATTTAGTTATTCCTTTGTGTTCTGGGTTGTCTTCACGGTAACAGGTTATTCATCTGAAAAATGATACGAGTCAATGTAATTATTAATTCTTTTATGTTCAATTTAGTGTAACACTACGGTGAAGTGTAGGGATAGTCAAACCATTTTATAAATTTCAAACTATTATGAGTAATAACAGTTTCTACTCCCTTTTCTCTGTGAAAGTATGTGACATCTACCCTCATATTTAGTTAGTTTAAAAAATATTCTTGTTAAACCCTTGCAAATGAGGGAATTGAGTTGTACGTTTAACAATTATAACAACAACAAATCAGTGATTCAACACAGGTTGAGAAACGCTGGGGTACCTGATGTCGTACGGTCGGAAGGAACAGGAAGTGACAAAGGGTGTCAAACGAGTTTAAGTACAAGTGACTCAGTCACTACGATCTCTTTCACTTTCAGTGAGGTAGAACAGGTTGAGAAACACTGGGGTACCTGACATGGGACGGTCAAGGAGACAGGAGACAAGGAGACAGGTACCTTAAGAGGTCCGTCCTTATGACCTCACCGATCGGAAAGGGAAGAGGTCCCCTAAGGGTTGGGTCTTTAGCTTGGGTCTAGAGGGTGTGACGTCCGCCTAAGAAATGGCAGACTCGGTGCTCCCTTCGGGTGGTAGTAGATTGGTAGATTGGAAGTAGTCACTGAACCTCAACACCACTTACTCTTCGTCGTTCCACGTTTATCGTCGTAGAAAGAACAAAAAGTGTGTATACAAGAGTACACCTTTAGCTCTTGGAGGAAGGACTGTCGGACGGGTTAAAAGACTGTCCGGTCCCCGAAGAGTCGGTCTTCCTATCCTACCGACAGTCGGGACGAGTGCTAAAGGACTTTTTTTTTTTTTTACCTTTTAATCTGTACGAACGAGGACGTCAACCCGACGGGACCACTTAGTCACCATTATTTACATGGACGGTTACGTCCTCTGGACCCAAGTTAGGGACCCAGTCCTTCTAGGGGACCTCCTCCTTTACTGTTGGGTGAGGTCATAAGAACGGACCTCTTAGGGTACCTGTCTCCTCGGACCACCCGATGTCAGGGACCCCAGCTTTTCTCAGTCTGTACTGACTCGTTGCCTCGTGTGCGTACGTATGTGTGTGCGTGCGCGCACGCGCGCGCGCGTGTGTGTGTGTGTGTGTGTGCACGCGGACGCGAGGTTACCAACGAAGAGTAAGTGGTGTCGAAGTTCAGTGACTACTTCCAATCAAGACCCTACAAAGAGTCCGAGAAGAACGGGTGACGAGCCGAACGGGACACCAGGAACGGAGTCAATAACCCGAAGAAGGTCTCATCCTCTACGGGCGGACGTCCTAGTCGAGTCTCCCGAGGGCCAGTGTGCCCCGGGAGTCCAGTCTCGAGAACCCAAAAGGAGTGTGCCGAGAAGACGAGGGGTCCCGACCTACTACGAGGACTACCGCCTCCCCACCCAGACCCCAGACAGGAAGAGCCCGACCCTCCCGACCCCCGACTCCTTCCATCAGGAGGTGGACGTGACCGTCTAGATGGGGACGACCTCATCGACCACAACCTACGAGGAGATCTGTGGTCACTAAGACACTTTTAGACACGTGAGGGCACAATGTCGGTCTGGTGTCCCGAGGTGGGTCCCGGTCGCGAAGTCGGTGCGAGAGTGTCTCGGTGCAGCCGTCTCTCGTTCCCTCGACGCCCTTCCGACCCAGGACGTGTCAGACTGAGATGGGTCGTCCTTCGGTCTCATCCCGGTTGCAGGTGGGATTTCGAGGGGACTGAGACTTAGAGTCCCTCTTCTACTCGTGTTCTTATTCCCCCTTTCTCCTGTCTTCGAGACGGAGGGTCTCCCCGACGAATGTCGGACCCGACTGAGGAGACGTGGAGAAGGGTGGTGGGGAAGTCTGGAAGGTAGGCCCTGTCCCTGGGGCGGGCCCCGTCGAGACGTCTAAAGTCTAGGGTGGGAACCCTACACGAAGTCCCACTCTCTTCGACCGTCGACGGAAGTGACTCTTCTTTCGTCAAATAGATGTTGTCCCGAGAGGGAATGTGGTCTCTACACTGAACATTCTTGAACGGAAGGTCTTTATGACCTCGTTGATGTGTTTCTTTCGGTGACATCGTAGTACACATTCTCATCTTTTGACCTTTGTTGGTTATTTATTTACACTCGCACAATGTATTTAATGTCATATAGGTATGGTGTGTCGCGGTCCGTTCAGCGTTTCGTTCCTCCACCCAAATGCAAGTGACTACGCCTTTTCTACATGTTCTAAGAAATCAGTCACTCCTCTTCGTATGACCTTTCGTCACACTATTATGGGAAGATATAGTAAAAAATTCATAAGAACGGACCTCTTAGCGTACCTGTCTCCTCGGACCACCCGATGTCAGGTGCCCGAGCGTTTCTCAGCCTGTGCTGACTCACTGAAGTGAAGTGATATTCTTTTTATTGTTTGTTCCTGAAGAGACCCCCAGGTCACCAATTCTGAGGTGGACGGTTACGTTCCCTGTGCCCAAGCTAGGGACCAGACCCTTCGGAAGTGTACGGCGTCCCGTTGGATCGGGCACTTGGTCTCAATGACTCGGGTCCGCGGTGTCGATGACTTCGGACGTGCGGGTCTCTCCGAGGTGTTGTTCTCTTCGGCGGAGGCACTCTCCGGGTACGGTGATCTCTCTCGGGGACATGTCGTCGCTTCTGGGTCTCCTCGGTTTTATTAATTTGGTTATTGTTTGTGATATACGGTCCGTGAGACTCGTGTCCCGAAAGGTAAATACTTGAGGTAAGTAGGAGTGTTGAGACCCCTTTCCCGGGTAAAATGTGTCTCCTTTGCCTTCGTGGGCGCGTCCAACACATTGATCCCATTCGAGAATTTCGATTCCCTACTCTCAATAGAACCCTTGGGTCCGTCCGACCGACATCTCAGATCGTAGAATCGTGGCATGACCCAAAAGGACCCCTCCACCCAGACGGACGTGGACAGACCTTTCTTTGGATTCTTTTGAGACTCGTCGTCAATGGAGGCTCTTAGTCCCAATCTTTTAAAAGTTTACTTCCTCTTAAAAATGGAAAAGTGATGTGCCGAAAGACATGAGACATTCTTTGCGGCGCCCTTCTTTCTCGGTGGAGATACCTGGCAACCACTTCCGGAAATAACCCGCCAGAGAGAGCCCGTCTTGAGGGACCCCGCCCACTCGTTCCTTTGTTTCCCTCAGACGCTCCATCCTCCCCACTCCTTTCCAAAATATCGATCCCGGCCCAAGGGTATATTCCTTCTTTCGCGCCCAAAGTCGCCACAGATTCCCGAGGCACAGCCGAAGGACTAACCTACCGAACCAACAGCCGGGCGGAGGACCCGAACAGACGCCGAGAGACGGCCCTGTACAGGGCTGTACAGGCTGGAACGGGAATGGAAAGTATGAGGAATAGATAAAAAATTCTCGTACGTAACGGAAATGTTATATGTATGTCCATATATATGTGTGTGTATATGTATGCATACCCCGAAGGGTCCACCGTGTTACCAATTCTTAGACGGACGTTTATGTCCTCTATGTCGAAGTCAGGGACCCAGTCCTTCTAGGGGACCTCTTCCTTTGTCGTTGGGTGAGGTCACAAGAACGGACCCTTTAGGGTACCTGTCTCCTCGAACCACCCGATGTCAGGTGTCACTCACCCTTTCCTGAACCGTTCGTACGTATGGAATGTCTACTTACATAAACAAACAAATCTTACTCAGAAATCTGAAGTCGGTGACCTCCGGGTTGGGGTGACGAGGAGGGAGGTAACTAAACGATTTTACGATGAGACGAACCTAAGTAGGTAGGTAATTATAACTTAGGGGACCCCTTCGGTTCGGACTACCGACCTTTGTGACAGGACAAATTTTGGAAGGTACTGAAAGTCCCCAGTTCTGTTCCAACCTCTGACTGCGGGAGGGGTTGGATCTGGGAATCGTGAAGTGTGAGCCTGAAGTGTGAAACGTCGTGACTCGACAATCAGGAAGGGACAAGCACCTAAAGACAGCGTCCGAGGGGCAGCCAGGGGAGAGGGGTCAAGGTAATTGGTCAGTAGACGAGGGTGGGAGTTCACGGCTTGAGTGAGTAGAAAATTGCTGAGTTAGGTTCCTCGGGGCCTCGAAAGGAGTCCGAGACGTGACGGGGGAGGGGGTAGTTCTGACTCAAGGCACGGGGAGGAGGACGAGGTAATTGGGACCCACATAGACGAGGATCCTGAAGTGTGGAACTAAAAATGACGCACTGTACGTGTGGACAGAGGCCACGCGAGGCACTCCGAAGACACAGGTAGAGACGAAGGGTCCGTTGATCGTGTCCTGAAGTGGAGTCCGTGTAAGTCCTCGATTGTCTCTTGTAAGTTTTTATTCTCGTCGGGGACGGTACACGGTCCGTACGTAATCGACAGTTACTTAGGAGTGTCTCGGGACAGTACCTCCTTGCTGTGAATATCAATGCAGATTCTCGAAAAATTTCCGTGTTTCATTCGTACAGTGATAAGTATGTGATAAGTATGTCCTGAAGGGACCACCGAGTCTGCCATTTCGCAGACAGATGTCACACCCTCTGGGCCCAAGTTAGGGACCCAGCCCTTCTAGGGGAGCCCTTCCTTTACCGTTAGGTGAGGTCATGATAACGGACCTTTTAGGGTACCTGTCTCCTCGGACCATCCGATGTCAGGTACCCCAGTGTCTCAGCCTGTACTGACTCGCTGAAGTGAAGTAAGTATGTCGTCCTTTCATCGTCCCTAGTCTGTATCTAGATCCGTAGACTGGGATCTTGGTACCCGAATTCGGAGTGCGAGACACACACATAATCAGTGAGTCAGCACAGACTGAGAAACGTTGGGGTACCTGACATCGGGTGGTCCAAGGAGGTAGGTACCTTAAGAGATCCGTTCTCATGACCTTACCCAACGGTAAAGGAAAAGGTCCTCTAGAATGTCTGGGTCCCTAGCTTGGGTCCAGAGGACACAATGTCCGTCTAAAAAATGACAGACTCNTCGTCCTTTCATCGTCCCTAGTCTGTATCTAGATCCGTAGACTGGGATCTTGGTACCCGAATTCGGAGTGCGAGACACACACATAATCAGTGAGTCAGCACAGACTGAGAAACGTTGGGGTACCTGACATCGGGTGGTCCAAGGAGGTAGGTACCTTAAGAGATCCGTTCTCATGACCTTACCCAACGGTAAAGGAAAAGGTCCTCTAGAATGTCTGGGTCCCTAGCTTGGGTCCAGAGGACACAATGTCCGTCTAAGAAATGACAGACTCGGTGGTGGGAATACAATATCTACGGAAAAAAATAATAAATAAACATTAACCTCCCATTTCGTTAACGAAATGGGACTATTTAACGATACGTTACAAAACAACCAAAGACGGCATGTTGTACTTAGTAGATAGTCACACACACACACACACACACACACACACACACACACATACATCAACAGAGAATTTGACTTTCGATTCATTGGATCGAGGTCCAAATCGAGGTGCTCGGGGAGGGGAGTAGCGAGGGATTCGAGACTGTCCTTACGACATGGGTACTTTGCATAAAAACCCATGTATGTCTACGGTAACGGTAAAGTAGTAAAATAGATTTGAGAGCATCCCCTTCGGTCTATAACAAGTAAACACAATGGGGTCACTAGAAGGTCCAGGATCTTGGGTCCTCGTCTGCGAGTCCACTCATAAAAAAAGGTCTTCCTTCTGACTCCTCGCTCTACCGAGGCGGTAGGGGGCGCAGGAGACATGGACACGCCCCTGTGCGTGCGCGCGTGTGTGATCGAGAGTGGAAGACTCATGAAGGCAACAGATCCCCGTTTTGCTGAAATTTTGTCGTAGAGTCGAAGAAGGGCTGTCAAAAGGAAGCATTTCTCTCATTGTACCAAAAAAGAAAGTCATAAGGATCGACGCAGTTTCGAGGAGTTTGACTGCGGCGTCGTGGTGGAACACAAGTTTCCGGCAATACAGAGTCTTTTGGGTCCATTTGACTCACTTTCAGAGGAAAAAGGAAAGACTACTTACTAGTGTGTGTGCGACAGTGTTTGTGGGGTGGGAAATATTTTATGGTCACACACTACCTGTGTTGTGCGAGGCAAAGGGAAGGGAAGTAAATTTCTGAACGGTGGGCCGATGACCCTCCCAGTCGACACTTCTCGGGGGACCACGGGCGGGGTCCTTGACGCAGACGACGTGTAGGAGGGGTCCCACTGGGGTCCCGCTGGGTGTTTGTTGCTGGTTGACTACGTCGCCCGATTCCCAGACCACTAGAGTCGGGTTGTCTCTGTGGGACTTACCGAGGTCTCGAGGGGTGTCCAACCGGTTCCGACAGGAACCCGGACGTAACGTCGAGATGAACGGGGTGATGGGTTGTGACGAGGAACGGGGGAGAAGGAATCCATGTCCGATTTGGATAAAGGACCACTGAGTGTACCATTTCTTGGACGACCGTTCCGTTCCCTTGGTTCAAGGTAGGGACCTAACCCTTCTAGGGGAATCCGATAGGTGAAGTCATAAGAACGGACCTCTTAAGGTACCAGTCACCTCGGACCATCCGATGGCAGGTACCCGGACGTTTTCTCAACCTGTGTTGATTCGTTAATTGTAAGGTGAAGAAAGTTTGGGGTAGTGTCTTGGACGGAGACGTTGTGACAGAGACTTTACGTCTTCATAGGCGCAAACGGGTAAATAATTTCGTAAATAGTTCTGATACACACTTTTTTAATCTTCTGGATTGAGAAATAAAGACATCAGACTTCAAGTTCGATTTACGTCGAGGACTAAGAGGGTCGACCAATGAGTCATCCACTCTGATGTTTTTTTTTTTTCGTCCACTTAGACGATTATCGGGGGTTTAGGAGAGAATCTCGGACCTCATGGGTTCTCTGTATCTTGTAGTCCCGGTGTATTAGAATATAAATTAGTCAGTACACTCGACGGTGAATACCCCGATTCCCTATATGTAAAGGATATACCTAAGTTTCTCACGGAAAACTTCCACAAAGGAATTCAATTGATCCCTATTTCTGGAAAGCACGTCGTTGTAAAGTGTTGGGAGAGCCCGACATCGGGGAAAGGTATTGGTGTCGTTAATTCTCTATAACCCGAAGGGTCCACCACGATCACCATTTCTTAGACGGACGGTTACGTCCTCTGTACTCTTTGGAACCAAGTTTGGGACCCAGTCCTTCTAGGGGCCCTCCTCCTTTACCATTGGGTGAGGTCATAGAACGGACCCTTTAGGGTACCTGTCTCCTCGGACCGTCCATGTCAAGTACCCCAGGGTTTCTCAGGTCTGTACTGACTCGTGCGTGGCAACATAATAAAATATAGTGTCTTCATAGTAGACGGTGGTCATGGGGCTGGGGATTAAGTCTCTACGTCCAGGACCCTCAAGGAGTGGGCAGAAGATTTACATTCGAGGAGTGTGGGGCGTAGTGTGTAAAGTTGTAATCCTGTGGTTTCGTAGAAATAAGTGTCGGTCGAAGCACTTATGACTATGGCATATCTGAGAGGTATGGTGGATTTCCCTCCTCTCTCGGTCCGCAGGACTCCCGCACGCACGGTAGTGAGTATCGAGACTTGTCGACTGTTTTACGTCTTCATGTTCTCGATCTTGTGATGACTGACCTGTGGGTCACAAGACAGATTTGTTTGTGGGCGTGTGAAAGGTGTGCACCCCGAAGAGGACCCTCTATCGGAGGGGGAGAGTGGTGTACCCAGTATCCGTAACGATACAGACCTGTACTAAGGTAGTGGAGGCCGTCGCACCGGTGACCTCTCTCTGGTGTGGATCGTTTCGTCGTACCGAAGCGGCCGGCGACGCCCTCTTGATATCGTCTCACGGAAGATCTCTCTCTATTTGTGTGCTTCGTCATCCCCGACCAAAACATGTGAGTTTGTTCATTGAAGTGTCGTCATTTCTTAGGCGGACGGTAACGTCTTCTGCGACCAACTTAGGGACCACTGGGTCCCTTCTAAAGGACCTCCTTTGTTACCGTTGCAGAACGGTGAGGTCGTAAGAACGGACTCTTTAGGGTGTCTGTCTCCTCGGACCATCCGATATCAGGTACCCCAGCGTTTCTCAGTCGTCTGTGTCGACTCGTTGACTCGTGCGTTTGTTTAGTGAATGAAGACATCCGGAAAAAGTAAAAGTGGTTCTCTATTTTAACATCGGTAGACTCCCGGACGTCCCACAGTCCGTCACAAGAACCCGAAAAGAGTGTGACGACGGGAATTAAGAGAACTGATGAGTCGGTCCGTGAATAATACATAAGGGTGAAATGTCTACTCCGTGACCTCCGGGTCTCTCCAATCAATTGAACGGGTTTCAGCGTGTCGACCCTTGATAGTCTCTGTTGCTATAAACTTTCAGTCAAAACACATTGTTGTTTTAGGTCGGAGGAATAGGGATGTAATGACAGAGAATTATCGGGACGTGTTCATGACTTTCGCTTACACTTTCGGGACGAAAGTGTCGTGTCGCGGACGCGTAGGACTTGTTAGTTATTCGTGACGTTCCCTTACCTCGACTTCGTTTTATCATCGCTAAATTACTTTCGAACGTGCTACCTACCGTGTCGTGTCGGGTGGGTCCCGAGGCGCACAAACTTAGTTACTTCTGTCAATTGGGGGTCACTGACACCTTCTACGTCCCGCACGAGGGAATGGGTCCAGTGGCGAGTGACTTCTAAGACAGGTCCTCCGTCACAATCTACGACGGAACTAGGGTCGGACGGACAGTGAGGTCGTGAAACTAAGGTGCTTGTGGTCAAAGGAAACGGAGGCCGAACCCCAAATATCCGGAAACACAGAAAGTAGTGTAGGGAGGTGCAGACGTTAACTATGGAAATCTTATTTGCTAGAAAGTCAGTGATTAAAGGGCTCAAGTCGTTAAAGAAAACACCAGACCCCTTTCAGTTACTCAGTAGTGAGTTGGGTGGAGTTGGAGAGAAGTTCCGTATTGATTTCGTCATATGATTTGTTATCATAAAATACCATCGAGTCTGTCATTTCTTAGATGGATGTTGCGTCCTCTGGACCCAAGTCAGGGACTCAGTCCTTCTAGTAGACCTCTTCCCTTACGGTCATAAGAACGGTAAGGTCATAAGTGGGTAAGGTCATAAGAACGGACCTCTTAGGGTACCTGTCTCCTATGTCAGGTACCATAGAGTTTCTCAGTCTGAACTGACTCGCTGATTGTGAAAGTGGAAGACGTTGGGTTCTACCACTTCGTAGAGAATTGACTGGATTCTTTTTTCCTATCCCCTTTTTTATCATAATTACGAGGTATCGGTCGTTTACACTGTAAGTTACTCCTATTAAAAATTGTGGAGGGAGGTGGTATTTTATTCAAATAAAAGTCATTATTAGTACTATCTTTTATTTATTAGTCCTACTATTCTGTTCTATACGTCTGTCGTCCTTTTTTAAAGTGTGTATAAAAGTATTGTTATTTTTCAAATTCGAATATATTTATAATTTCATATCTTCCCTCCCAATATATGTAATTGATGAAAATGAAATTTCCTCTCCCGTCTTTTGTGTACTTCTTTAAGAAACTTCTCTTCTTCAAGAGGTGTTAAAAGGTTCTTAACTTCATTAAGTTCAAGACAAAGAAGTGAAACATTAGTGGCACGATAGATGAAACTTAGATGAACGAATTCACGTCTTTATATATCCTGGTGTCCCTTGACACGGGTTTGACCGACCTTATTTAAGGTACAGTAATACTTAACGAAAACTTTGAGTGTGGACATCTACTCAGATGTTCACAATCCGTGACTGACTTAACCCTTTAGACGTTTCATTGAAAGTACATTTAATGATAAAATTTATTTCTTGTTCATTGTTTTTACATGATCTACTTCGTATTTATATACATCGGTATGTCGTTTCCTTTGGTAGTCGTTTTACTTTTCTGTCGGATGCCTCACCCTCTTTCATAAACGTTTGGTACGTTGACTGTCCCGTACGTTTATTGCGTATGTTGATTTATAATTTTTTATTTGTTGGGTTAGTTTGTGATCCGTCTTATGGATTTATCTGTAAAGACGTTTCTTCTGTATTTCTACCGGTTATCTGTGTACTTTTCAACGAGTTGCAGTGTTTGATAATCCCTTTGCGTTTAGTTTCGCTGTTACTTCATAGTGGAGTGTGGTCAGTCTTACCTATGGTATTTCTTCAGATGTTTATTATTTACGACCCCTCCCACATCCCTTTTCCCTTGGGAGGATGTAACAACCACCCTTACATTTAACCACATCGGTGATACATCTTGTCATACCTCCGAGGAATTTTTTTGATTTTTATCTCGACGATATACTAGGTCCTTAGGGTGAGGACCCGGATATAGGTCTTTTCTCCTTTTGAGATTAAGTTTTTCTATATGTGTGAGGTGTCGTCTCGATAAATGTTATCGGTTGTATACCTTTATTGGGTTTACGGGTAGTTGTCTAGTACCCAAATTCAGCACCATGTATATATGTGACCTTACAATGAGTCGGTAATTTTTTTTTTCTTACTTTATAACGGTAAGCGTCGTTGTACCTACCTAGATCTCTTATAGTATGCTTCACTTGATTCAGTCTGTCTTTTCTTGTTTATAACATACAATAGTGAATATACATCTTAGATTTTTTGTTATATTTACTTAGATATATGTTTTGTCTTTGTCTGAGTGTCTGTATCTCTTGTTTGTACCAATGGTGTCCTTTCCCCTTCACCCCGTCCCTATTTAATCCTCATCCTCTATTTGTATATGTTTGACGATACGTATTTTATCTGTTCTTTGTTCCTAAATGGTATATCGTGTCCCTTGATATAAGTTATAGAATATTATTGGATATTACCTTTTATTAGACTTTATATATATATATACATATGTGTATTGACTTAGTGTAACGACACGTGGACTTTGATTGTGTTATAACATTTAGTCAGTATGAAGTTATTTCATATGCTCACACACACACACAGGTACAACTTTAACAAGTTGGATGTATCATGGGTGTCGTTTTCAGAAAAAACAAAAAAGAAGGTCCCTGGACATAAAATATTGACTGTAACAAATCTTACCGATCAAATACTACTATTATTTTTCGTTCCCTTAAAAGGTGTGTCTAAATAATGACAAATATTTAGGAGGGGAATAACGAATGTATACGTCGTCTGCGGTTGTTGGGTGGAAACCATTGAGACAGGTACCTGTGACAGAGATCTAAGGACGAAACACGGTTGTAACGGTGTTTGCAATTTATATAGTTAAGTAAATGGGGAGTGTTGTTAGAGCAATTTCCTTCATTGTATGAGACCTACAACGGTTCGTATGTTACTCCGGGGGGTTTTACAGACAAGAGTAGAAGTAGTCGTCGTAGTACTTAGGGTAAATTAGTACTTTACCTCCTTGTCTCCCCGATTCATTAAATGGGTAAACTGGGTCGATCATTTCTCGTCTTGGTCCTAAACTTAAAGTTAGAGGAACTGAGGTTTTATTCAAGACAGACGTTGTAGTAAATCGATTTGTAAACGTTCGGTCTACAACGACAAGTCAGCGATTGAGCACAGACTGATAAGACACTGGGGTGCCTGACATCGGGCGGTCCGAGTAGATACGTGCCCTAAGAGGTCTGTTCTTTCGACCTCACCCAACGGTAAAGAAAGAGATCCCCTAGAAGGGTTGGGTCCCTAGTTTGGGTGTAGAGGACGTAACCGTCCGTCCAAGAAATCGTGACTCGGTGGACCTTCCGGGCACCTCCGATCGATAGTATATCGACTTCCTCGACGGGTGGACTCTCACTAAGTCATCTAGGGGTTTGAAGGTAGACGAGAAGTCAGGGAGAGAACGATCGTGAAACATCATGGACTTCAAATCGGTAAATGGGGAGAAAAGTCGAAATTGTGAGAATCGTAAATAATCTCACACTGCAATTGGTACAGACACTAGTAACCTATTTACACACAGG
This sequence comes from Capra ibex, assembly GCA_006410555.1. Lineage (NCBI taxonomy): Eukaryota > Metazoa > Chordata > Mammalia > Artiodactyla > Bovidae > Capra > Capra ibex. The sequence goes on along the minus strand of SJYO01038983.1, from coordinate 11,527,098 downwards.
GGGTATCCGACTGTCGACGTTCTCCCGTCGTACCCCGGTGTAGACGAAACGAGGGTCTCACAGGGGTCGTGGATCGAATCCACGGTTCTCTGGTGTCCGTGGTTTTTACGGTCACACCATGAGTTTGTAACCGTAAATTCAGAGACTATGACTATATAGGAAGTAGGTTTTCTAGGTTCTCGGAGTCACTTGAAGTCAAGTCGTAAATATCCCAGTCCAGGACCTTTTCCTCTACATCCCTTGTCATTTGTTTCAGTGACGAGAATCTTCTAGACGTAAGATAAGATCGTTTTCTGTCTTTATATGGGTTGTCCCGACCTACATTTAAACGAAAGTCAGTCAGTGTACACGTTAAAGAAAGGGTGTGCACAAAGACTTCCGACAAAAACCAAACTAAAGTAAAAAATAACTTCACATCAACTACGTGTGATAATATATTCAATGTCCACATGTCATGTCTCTAAGTGTTAAAAATTTCTAATATAAGGTGGATATCAGTGATACCCGAAAGAACCACTGAATCGTCATTTCTTCGGTGGACGTTCCGTCCTCTGTATCCAAGTTTGGGACCTAACTTTTCTAGGGACTTCTTCCTTTACCGTTGGGTGAGGTCCTAAGAACGGACCCTTTAAGGTACCTGTCTCCTCGGACCGTCCGATGTCCGGTTCCCCAGCGTTTCTCAGTCTATGTTGACTTCGTTGTATCGTGTGTCGTACCGTGTACCAGTATTTTATAACCGATATGAGGGACACAACATGTTATGTAGAAACATCGAGTAAATTTAATACATCATTCGACATGGAGTATTAAGGGATGGGGTACAACGGGACCCGAAGGGTCTACCACATCACTATTTCTTAGGTGGACAGTCAAGTCTTCTGTGGTCTCGGTGCCCAAGCTAAGGACCTAACCCTTCTAGGGGAGCTCCTCCTTTACCGTTGGGTTAGGTCATAAGAACGGACCTCTTAGGGTGACTGTCTCCTCGGACCGTTCGATGTCAGGGATCCCAACGTTTCTGAGTGTACAACAGGACGGAAGGTAGAGGGGTGATCATCGACGATCGGACAAGAGACCTAGATATTCAGACAAAGAAAAAGCCATATAGTATTGATCAAACAACATAAAGGAAACTAAGGTGTATATTCACTGTACTTCACATAAAATAAAATAAATAAAGAACGATCAGGGACACGAAGACAGAGAGGGAGAAAGTCATACTCCTACCGATGAAACTCTAGTAGACTTTCTTTTCCGAACGAACCCCTTTATTGTGGGAATTAGACTATAAACGAATTGCAGGAAAAAAAAGAAAAATTAAAAAAAAAATAACTGCCTATTAACGAAATGTCTTAAAACAACAAAAGACGGTTCGGAGTTGTACTTAGTCGGTATCCACATGTATATAGGGGAGGGAAAACTTGGAAGGAGGGTAGATGGAGGGGTAGGGTGGGGAGATCCAACTGTGTCTCGGGGACAAACTCAAAGGATTCGGTGTGTCGTTTAAGGGCAACCGATAGATAAAATGTACACCATTACATTCAAAGGTACAATGAGAAAGGTATGTAGAGTGAGAGAGGAGGGGAGAGGGATTCGGGTATTAAGACAAGAGATATAGACAAAGAGGTGACGACGGGACCTGTCGATGTACATTTTCTTACTTTAATATTGTGAAGGTTTGTGACATGTGTTTCTATTTAAGTTTTACCTAATTTCTGGATTTACATTCTGGTCTTTAATATTTTGAGAATCTCCTTTTATATCCGTCTTGTGAGATACTGTATTTAGTTTCGTTCTAGGAGATACTGGGTGGAGGATATAAGAAATGGAGGATTTAGGAAGTCATGGTAAAAAGATCTAGGGTATATACACGTTGTCTTATGCTATAAAGAGAAAGAGAAAGACTGAGTGAAGTGAGACGTATTATCCAATATCCAAGTAGGTGGAGTAGTCTTGACTAAGTTTATACAAGGAAAAGTACCGACTCATTATAAGGTAACACATATACATGGTGTTGAAGAAATAGGTAAGGAGACAGTTACCCGTAGATGCAACGAAGGTACAAGATCGATAACATTTATCACGACGTTACTTGTTACCCTATATCCGCAGAGAAAGTTAAAACCAAAGGAGTCCTATATACGGATCCTCACCCTAACGACCCAGTATACCACCAAAATAAGGATCAAAAAATTCCTTAGAAGTATGGTAGAAGGTATCACCGACATAGTTAGATGTAAGGGTGGTTGTCACGTTCTCACAAGGGAAAAGGGGTGTGGGAGAGGTCGTGAATAACAAACATCTGAAAAACTACTACCGGTAAGACTATCCACACTCCACTATAGAGTAACATTAAAAGTAAACGTAAAGAGATTATTACTCGCTACAACTCGTAGAAAAGCACACAAACAATCGGTAGACATACAGAAGAAACCTCTTTACAGACAAATTCAGAAAAAGGGTAAAAAACTAACCCAACAAATAAAAAGACCGTAACTCACCATACTCGACGAACATATCTAACCTTGAATTAGGAAACAGTCAACAAAGTAAACGATAATAAAAGAGAGTAAGACTCCCGACAGAAACGTGGAACGAATATCAAAGGAAACGACACATTTTCGAAAATTCAAATAAGTCCAGGGTGAACAAATGAAAACAAAAATAAAGGTAAAGAGATCCTCCACCCGATGCCTCCTAGAACGAAACTAAATACAGTAGGTCACAAGACGGATACAAAAGGAGATCCTCAAAATGTCAAAGACCAGAATATAAATCCAGAAATTAGGTAAAACTCAAATAGAAACAAATGTCACAATCCTTCACAATATTAAAGTAATAAAATGTGAATCGACAGGTCAAAAGGGTCCTGGTAACTAACTTCTCCGACAGAAACGAGGTAATATATAAGAATGGAGGAAACATTTTCATTCCATGTGTATCCACGTACTCAAATAAAGACCCGAAAGACAGAACAAGGAAACCAAGACAAAAACACGGTCATGGTATAACAGAATTACTGACATCGAAACATCATATTGGACTTCAGTCCTTTAGACTAAGGAGGTCGAGGTAAGAAGAAAGAGTTCTGACGAAACCGATAAGGCCCAGAAAATACGAAGGTATACGTTACACTTTTAAAAACAAGATCAAGACACTTTTTACGGTGACCATTAAACTATCCTTAGCGTTACTTAGACATCCGACGTAAACCATCATATCAGTAAAAGTGTTATAACTAAGAAGGATAGGTCCTTGTACCTTATAGAGAGGTAGACAAATACGGTAGAAACTAAAGAAAGTAGTCACAGAATATTAAAGTTCACATGTCAAGAAGACAGAGGAACGATGACGATTCACGATGACGATTCAGCGAAGTCAGTACAGGCTGAGACACGCTGGAGTATCTGCCGTCGGATGGTCCGAGGGGTAGGGACCCTAAGAGGTCCGTTCTTGTGACCTCACCCAACGGTAAAGGAAGAGGTTACGCACTTTTCACTTTCACTTCAGTGAGTCAGCCCAGGGTGAGAAGTGCTGGGGTACCTGACTTCGGGTGGTCCGACGAGGCAGTCACCCTAAAAGGTCCGTTCTCATGACCTCACCCCACGGTAGCGGAAAACAGAGGAATCCATTCAGATAAGGATCTATAAATTAAGAAAAACAACGTTACCACTTACCCCAAATAAGGAATTAAAGAGAAAGACTAAAAAGTAACAATAATATATCTACGTTCTCTAAAGACACATAACTAAGATATAGGACTTTGAAACGATTTAAGTCAAAAGACTATGATATTAAAAGACTATGTCATCAAAAGACTATGTTAGAAATCCCAAAAGATACATGTCATAGTACAGTAGACGTTTGTCACTCTCTTAGTGAAGAAGAAAAGACTAGACCTAAGGGAAATAAAGAAAAAGAAACTAAGGACTTCCTAAGGTCTTGATACAACTTATTATCACCACTTACACCTGTGGGAACAGAACAAGGCGTAGAATCCCCATTACGAAAGTCAAAAAGTGGTAACTCTTACTACAAACGACATCCAAATAGTATATACCGCAAATGATACAACTCCATCCAAAACGGATACGGGTAAAAACTTCTCAAAATTAGTATTTATCCACGACTGAAACAGTTTCCGAAAAAACCGTAGATAACTCTACTAGTATACCAAAAATAGAAAGTTAAACAAGTATACCACATGTGTAACTAACTGAACACATATAACTTCTTGGGAACGTAAGGACCTTATTTGGGTTGAACTAGTACCACATACTCGAAAAACTACACAACGACTTAAGACAAACGACTCCTAAAAACGTAGATACAAGTAGCCACTATAACAGGACATCAAAAGAAAAAACACACAACAGAAACAGACCAAAATTATAGTCCCATTACCACCGAAACATCTTACTCAAACCTTCACAAGGAAGGAGACGTTAAAAAACTCTCTCAAAATCTTCCTATCCGTAATGGAGAAGAGATTTACAAACTATCTTAAGGGGTCAGGTCGGTAGACCAGGACCTGAAAACAAAAACCCCCCTAAAAACTAGTGTCGAAGTTAAAGTCACGAACATTAACCCAACAAGTATTAAAGATAAAGAAGGAACAAGTCAGAATCTTCTAACTCGAAAAGATTCTTAGACAGGTAAAGAAGGTCCAATAGGTAAAATAACGGTATATCAACAAGTATTATCAGAGAATATTAGGAAACACAAAGAGGTAACGGACAACATTGTAGAGGAAAAAGTAAAGATTAAAACAGTCAAACTAAGAAGAGAGAAAAACAGACTACTCAGACCGATTTCCAAACAGTTAAAACAAATAGAAGAGTTTCTTGGTCGAAATTAAAATAATTAGAAATGATAAAAAAGAAAGTAAAGAAAAAGTAAATAAAGACGAGTCTAGAAATACTAAAGAAAGAAAGATGATTTAAACCCTAAAAAACAAGAAGAAAAGATCAACAAAATCCACATTTCAATCCGATAAACTACAAAAAGAACAAAGGACTCAATCCTAACATAACGATATTTGAAGGGAGAATCCTGACGAAAACGACGTAGGGTGTCCAAAACTCAACAACACAAAAGTAACAGTAAACAAAGATCTTTAAAAAAATAAAGGGAAAACTAAAGAAGTCATTGGGTAACCAATAAATCTTTACACATCAAATTAGAGGTACACAAATACAAAGAATGTCAAAAAAAGAACATTAACTATAGATCAGAGTATCACAAAACCAGTCTCTTCTACGAACTATACTAAAGTTGAAAGAATTTAAATGACTCCAAACTAAACACTGGGTTCTACACCAGATAGGACCTCTTATAAGGTACATGTGAACTCTTCTTCCACATAAAAAGAGGTAAACCTACCTTACAGGACTTACATAGTTACTCTAGCTAGAGTAGATTACATAGTAAATTCTGAACACAAAGGAATTTTGAAAAGACAAAACTACTAGACAGGTAACCACACTCACCCCACAATTTCAGAGGATAATAACACGATGACAGTTAAAGAGGAAAATACAGACAATGACAAACAGAATACATAACTCCACGAGGATACAATCCACGTATCTATAAATGTTGAACAATACAGAAGGAGAACCCAACTAAGGAACTAGTAATACATCACACGAAGGGATAGAGAACATTAGAAGAAATAAGATTCCAGACAAAACAGACTATACTCCTAACGATGAGGTCGAAAGAAAACGAAGGGTAAACGTACCTTATATAAAAAGGTAGGAGAGTGAAAGTCAGATATACACAGAAATCCAGACTTCACCCAAAGAACATCTGTCGTATATATACCCAGAACAAAAGCATAGGTAAGTCGGTCAGACACAGCAAACCAACTTCGTAAATTAGATAAATGTAAATTTCATTAAGAACTATATATACAAGGATTACACCAGGTGATCTCTTCCCTTACCGTTTAGTGAAGTCATAAGAACGGAATTCTTGGGGTACTTGTCATACTTTTCCGTTTTACTATCCTGTGACTTTCTCCTTGAGGGGTCCAGCTGTCCACGGGTTTAACGAGGACCTCTAGTCACCTCTTTATTGAGGTCTTTCTTTCTTCCCTACCCCGGTTTCGTTTTTGTTATGGGTGAACACCTATACTGACCACTATCTTCGTTCCAGGTTACGACATTTCTCGTTATAACGTATCCTTGGACCTTACAATCCAGGTACTTAGTTCCGTTTAACCTTCATCAGTTTGTCCTCTACTTGCAGCTGTAAGATCCTTAGTCACTTGATTTTAACTGACCTTACCCACTTAAATTGAGTCTACTGGTAATATAGATGATGACACCCGTCCTTAGGGAATCTTCTTTACCTCATTGGAAGTACCGGTTGTTTTCTCAGGTTTACGTCATGAACCTACGTTAGAGTTTTTGCTGTCTTACTAGAGACAAGTAAAGGTTCCGTTTGGTAAGTTATAGTACCACTAGGTTCGGATACATGGTTGGTCATTGTGACTTCTTCGACTTCAACTTGCCACGATACTTCTGGATGTTCTAGAAAATCTTGATTGTGGGTTTTCTCTACAGGAAAAGTAATATCCCCTGACCTTACGTTTTCATCCTGTAGTTCTTTGTGGACCACTTTCACTTCAGCACGTCAGCACAGACTGAGAAACGCCGGGACACCTGACATCGGATAGTCCGAGGAGACAGGTACCCTAAGAGGTCCGTTCTTATGACCTCACCCAACGGTGAAGGAAGAGGTCCCCTAGAAGGGCTGGGTCCCTAGTTTGGGTCCAGAGGGCGTAACCTCCGTCTGTGAAATTGGAGACTCAGTGGTCCCTTCGGTTCGTTTATACCGGAACCTTATGCCTTACTTCCTCCCGTTTCCGATTATCTCAAAACGGTTCTCTTACGTGACCAGTATCGTTTGTAGGAGAAGGTTGTTGTGTTCTCTTCTGAGATGTGTACCTGTAGTGGTCTACCAGTTGTGTCTTTAGTCTAACTAATATAAGAAACGTCGGTTTCTATCTCTTCGAGATATATCAGTCGTTTTTGTTCTGGTCCTCCACTGACACCGAGTCTAGTACTTGAGGAATAACGGTTTAAGTCTGAATTTAACTTCTTTCTTCCCTTTTGATGATCTGGTAAGTCAAGTCAAGTCAGCGAGCCAGCACAGGCTGAGAAACGTTGGGGTACTTAGCGTCGTGTGGTCCGGAGGGACAGGTAGTGGTTGAGGGCCTGAAGTGAGTCTGAGTACAGGTAGCTCAGTCACTACGGTAGGTCGGTAGAGTAGGAGACAACAGGGGAAGAGGAGGACGGGGGTTAGGGAGGGTCGTAGTCTCCAAAAGGTTACTCAGTTGTGAAGCGTACTCCACCGGTTTCATGACCTCAAAGTCGAAATCGTAGTAAGGAAGGTTTCTTGTAGGTCCTGACTAGAGAAAATCCTGCATGACCAACCTAGAGGAACGTCAGATTCCCTGAGAGTTCTCAGAAGAGGTTGTGGTGTCAAGTTTTCGTAGTAAAGAAGCCGTAAGACGGAAGAAGTGTCAGGTTGAGAGTGTAGGTATGTACTACTGTCCTTTTTGGTATCGGAACTGATCTGCCTGGAATCAGTCCTTTCATTATAGAGACGAAAACTTATACGATAGATCCAACCAGTATTGAAAAGAAGGTTCGTCATTCGTAGAAAATTAAAGTACCGACGTTAGTGGTAGACGTCACTAAAACCTCGGGTTTTTGTTTTCAGACTGTCAAAGGTGATAAAGGGGTAGATAAAGGGTACTTCACTACCCTGGTCTACGGTACTAGAAGTAAAAGACTGACAACTGGAAATTCGGTTGAAAAATTAAGAGGAGAAAGTGAGTGTAGTTCTCCGAAAAATCGAGGAGAAGTGAAAGACGGTATTCCCACCACAGTAGACGTATAGACTCCACTAACTATAAAGAGGACCTTTAGAACTAAGGTCGAACACAAAGAAGGTCAGGTCACAAAGAGTACTATATGAGACGTATATTCAATTTATTCGTCCCACTGTTATATGTCGGAACTACGTGAGGAAAAGGATAATCCTTGGTCAGACAACAAGGTACAGGTCGAGATTGACAACGAAGGACTGGACGTATATCCAAAGAGTTCTCCGTCCAGTCCACCAGACCATAAGGGTAGAGAGAGTCTTAAAGGGTGTCAAATAACACTAGGTGTGTCAGTTGCCGAAACCGTATCAGTTATTTGGTCTTTCTCTACAAAAAGACCTTGAGAGAACGAAAACGGTAGTAGGTTGTCTACAACCGTTAAACTAGAGACCAAGGAGACGGAAAAGACTTTGGTCGAACTTGTAGACCTTCAAGTGCCAAGTGTATAACAACTTCGGACCGAACCTCTTAAAACTCGTAATGAAATGATCGTACACTCTACTCACGTTAACACGTCATCAAACTCGTAAGAAACCGTAACGGAAAGAAACCCTAACCCTACTTTTGACTGGAAAAGGTCAGGACACCGGTGACGACTCAATAGGTTTAAACGACCGTATAACTCACGTCGTGAAAGTGTCGTAGTAGAAAGTCCTAAACTTTATCGAGGTGACCTTAAGGTAGTGGAGGTGATCGAAACAAGTATCACTACGAAAGATTCCGGGTGAACTGAAGTGTAAGGTCCTACAGAACGAGATCTACTCACTAGTGTGGTAGCACTAATAGACCCAGTACTTCTAAAAAAACATGTCAAGAAGACACATAAGAACGGTGGAGAAGAATTATAGAAGATGAAGACAATCCAGGTCTGGTAAAGACAGGAAATAGCTCGGGTAGAATCGTACTTTACAAGGGACCATAGAGATTAAAAGAACTTCTCTAGAGATCAGAAAGGGTAAGACAAGAAAAGGAGCTAAAGAAACGTAACTAGCGACTTCTTCCGAAAGAATACAGAAGAACGATAAGAAACCTTGAGACGTAAATCTACGATTATAGAAAGGAAAAGAGGAAACGAAAAGTGGAAAGAAGGAAAGTGTCGATAAACATTCCGGAGGGGTCTGTCAGTCAAACGAAAAAACGTAAAGAAAAGGTACCCCTACCAGAACTAGGGACAGAGGACACGTTACAGTGCTTGGAGTAAGGTATCAAGTAGTCCGTGAGATAGATAGTCTAGATCCGGGAATTTAGATAAAGAGTGAAGGTGACATACTGGATTTAGTTTAAGGAATACTAAGATGTTACCTTGACTCTTTATCTAAATTCCCGGATCTAGACTATCTGTCTCACGGACTACTTGAAACCTGTCTCCAAGCACTGTAACATATCCTCTGTCCCTAGTTCTGGTAGGGGTACCTTTTCTTTACGTTTTTTCGTTTTACCGACAGACCCCTCCCGAATGTTTAACGACACTTTTCTTCTCTTCGTTTTTCGTTTCCTCTTTTCCTTTCTATATTCGTAGACTTACGTCTCAAGGTTTCGTATCGTTCTTCTGTATTCTTTCGGAAGGAGTCACTAGCTACCTTTCTTTATCTCCGTTTGTTGTCTTACCCTTTCTGATCTCTGGAGAAGTTCTTTTAATCTCTATGGTTCCCTTGTAAAGTACGTTTCTACCCGAGCTATTTCCTGTCTTTACCAGACCTGGATTGTCTTCATCTTCTATAATTCTTCTCCACCGTTCTTATGTACCTTCTTGACATGTTTTTATAGAAGTGCTGGGCCTATTAGTGCTACCACACTAGTGAGTAGATCTCGTTCTGTAGGACCTTACGTAGTGATACTTGTTTCGATCACCGCCACTACCTTAAGGTCACCTCGATAAAGTTTAGGACTTTCTACTACGACACTTTCACGACGTGAGTTATACGGTCGTTTAAACCTATTGAGTCGTCACCGGTGTCCTGACCTTTTCCAGTCAAAAGTAGGGTTAGGGTTTCTTTCCGGTTTCTTACGAGTTTGATGACGTGTTAACGTGAGTAGAGTGTACGATCATTTCATTACGAGTTATAAGAGGTTCGGTCCGAAGTTGTTATACACTTGACACTTGAAGGACTACAAGTTCGACCAAAATCTTTTCCGTCTCCTTGGTCTCTAGTTTAACGGTTGTAGACAACCTACTACCGTTTTCGTTCTCTCAAGGTCTTTTTGTAGAGAAAGACCAAATAACTGATACGGTTTCGGCAACTGACACACCTAGTGTTATTTGACACCCTTTAAGACTCTCTCTACCCTTATGGACTGGACGGAGAACTCTTTGGATATACGCTCAGTCCTTCGTTGTCAATCTTGACCTGTACCTTGTTGTCTGACCAAGGTTTATCCTTTTCCTCACGCAGTTCCGACATATAACAGTGGGACGAATAAATTGAATGTACGTCTCATGTAGTACTCTTTACGACCTGACCTTCTTTGTGTGCGACCTTAGTTCCAAAGGTCCTCTTTATAGTTAGTGGAGTCTATACGTCTACTGTGGTGGGAATACCGTCTTTCACTTCTCCTCGATTTTTCGGAGAACTACACTCACTTTCTCCTCTTACTTTTTCAACCGAACTTCGAGTTGTAAGTCTTTTGCTTCTAGTACCGTAGACCAGGGTAGTGAAGTACCCTTTATCTACCCCTTTGTCACCTTTGACAGTCTGAAATAAAACCCCCCGAGGTTTTAGTGACGTCTACCACCGACGTCGGTACTTTAATTTTCTGCGAATGAGGAACCTTCTTCTCAATACTGGTTGGACCTGTCGTATAAGTTTTCGTCTCTGTAATGAAACGGTTGTTTCCAGACAGATCAGTTCCGATACCAAAAAGGTCACCAGTACATACCTACACTCTCAACCTGACACTTCTTTCGACTCGTGGCATCATAACTACGAAAACTTGACACCACAACCTCTTATGAGAACTCTCAGGGAACCTGACGTTCCTCTAGGTTGGTCAGGTAAGATTGTCTCTAGTCAGACCCACAAGTAACGCTCCTACCTACGATTTCGACTTTGAGGTCATGAAACCGGTGGAGTACGCTTCTCAACTGAGTAACCTTTTCTGAGACTACGACCCTCCCTAACCCCCGTCCTCCTCTTCCCCTGTTGTCTCCTACTCTACCGAACTACCGTAGTGGTTGAGCTACCTGTACTCAAACCCACTTGAGACCCAAAACCACTACCTGTCCCTCCAGACCTCACGACGCTAAGTACCCCAGCGTTTCTCAGCCTGCACTGACTCGCTGACTCGACTTGACTAACGGAAAAAGAATTAACAAAACCCAACTAAAACAACTAGAAAAAAGAAGAGAACCTGAATAACCGATATATTCAGGGAAATGGTAAACAACATTTCGACCAAACCACCATGGCTTAAGAGAATTGAAAACGAACAGATTTTTAGAAAACTAAAGAAGCAGTTAATACTTACTCTAGGAAGGACCCATGTCATTAGAACCAACATCTAAAAGGGGAAAGTCATGAAATGTATATAGGACGGTAAGGGAAGACCGGATGTCTCAAAGACGACTTACTAGTCGACAATTCGCATACCCCAAAGGGAACATACAATGAACAACGAAGAGGAAACGACGAAAATTATAAGAAAGAAACACAAATCAGAAACAACCAAACTAATTATACACAGAACCACACAAAGAGGAACCCAAATAAGACATACCCTGAGAAACACGGAGAACCTCAATTTACTGATAAAGGAAAAGGTACAACCCCTTTAAAAGATGATATTAGAGAAGTTTTTAAAAGAGTATGGGAAAGAAAAAGAGAAGAAGACCCTGGGATACTAAGTTTACAACCACACGGACTGTAACGGGGTCTCCATAGACTTTGATAGGAGTCATAAAAAAAGTAAGTAAAATGAAATAAGACGAGAAGTTTCAATAAAGGTGGTAAAATAGAAGGTCGTGTGACTAAACAAGAAGACGAAGTCTATAAGACGATAACTAAGGGAGATCTCATAAAAATTAAAGTCATTAACAAACAGAGACGTACAAATAAGAAATTAAGAAGATCCAGGAACAATTAACTAAGAACGTAAAAGAGGTAAAACGAAAGTTCCAAAAACTAGTAGAAATGATAGTAATAAGACTTAAGAAAAAGTCCATCAAATGGACGAAGGAGAAGTAAATAAACCTGAAGGCATAAAGATCAAACAAGGAAGTAAAGACATCATAAAGAGACGGAAAAGTAATAAAAAAATTGAATAACACGAACGTCAGAGGAAAAGGGTCCGAAGTTCTAACTTAAGAAAGAAGGAAAACCAAAGACGGGAGGGTTCCAACCAGGTCACCAAACACATTCGAAGAATTTCCCACTCTAAACACGACTCAAAAACAAACATATAAACAAACAAAAAGACGACTACCCGTTCCGACTCACTCCACCATTAGGACAGACGACTACTAACCCAAACATAAAAACAAAACGAACAACAAATTTGGTCTACAAGACGTGTCCCACGATGACCACCAAACCACTACGTTTCCGAGTCCCGAACTAGAGACCAGTCTTTGCTTCACCAAAAAATACCTTAATTCACTCTAATTTTGTTTATAGGTTTTTGCTCTTTGGTTTCTACTAGGGATCTGTTTACCGTCAATGTTTTAGTCCGTTTATTATTAATTTTATTACCTTATATGTGTATATGTATATGTTGGTACTCATTACAGTTTTGTCAGGTTGTTTTTATTTCATGTTATCTAACTGGTCCGATTGTTTCCTTTGGTTTTTAATATAGATAGTCTTGTTTTGATTGACTTCGTGTTTGACCTTTTGATTTGATTTCGTTCCACGGTTAACGTCTTATTTCGTTACTTTTATTTTGATTGTTTATGCAACTCTCCTTTCCTTTCTTTCTATTCTGTATTTCTTATCTATACGTTTCAATTTGTCCCCATCTATTTCTTCTAAATATATGTAATTTCTAATTAACGTTCCCTTCTTCTTGTCATCCTTTTCGTTTGTTTCCTTATTTACATCTTTTTATTATTATCCAAAATTTTTAATTTTTCTTTTTTTCTCTTTCCTTTTTTTTCCTTATGAGGAGTCTTGACGTTTTCGGGTTGTATCTTCGTCTCCAAATATTGTTGTTATTTTTTACACTGACTCCTTTTTTTCTTTTTTTCTTTTCGAATTAATCTAAAGTATGACGGTTATTTTAACTGTTGATGTTACCCCTCTCCCTCCTCCCCTTTTTCTCTTTTTTAGGTTTTCTTAGATGTCTTGTTCAGTTTGGTATTATTTACAAAAAGAACTCAGTAACGACAGTCTCACGAAAGGGAGTGACCCTCAGTGTCAGGTGGAGTGGAGGAATCCTACGGGAGGTTATGACACGATTAGAGACCTGGACGACACCCTCGTCGCGTCTAAGATTAGACCAGGATGAGGAGACACAAGAACGGAGGTTGCAGGTGTCGATAGTCTTGATCACGTAAGAGAAAACACCCTCGAGAGTTACTGGAAAGTATATAAGGTATCTGTGTCTCAGACGCATCAACTGGAACACCCAAATTAGACGTCGAACATATCGACCCCCCTTCCAAACCCCAGAAGAAGGAATGGGTGTGACAGGGACCCAAAGTTAACACCAAAATAAAGGTGGAGACGTCCACCCAGTAGGTGACTCCATACGAGGGCTCCGACGGGACCTCCTGAACCCAAAAGAGGACACTCCCGGTCCACACCTCCACCACGTCGACGAACCCAACGTCCCCAAGACCGTCGTGGTTCATGAGTCCCCTCAACCGTCGATCTCATCGTCCTTTATGTCACGAGATCTTCCCATACCGTTTGTCATAACCGGTTATGCGAGGTTATCAGAACGGACCTCTTGGTGGAGGGGTGTAGGGTGGGGTGACGGGGGGTGGTGGGGGGATGGGGGTTGTCTCTTCGGACCGTCGGGTGTCAGATGTCCAGTGTTTCTCAACCTGTGATGGTTTCGTTGGGACACGTGTATCTACGTTCTGTAAAAAACGGTTGACATTGAAGGAGGTTAAAATTTCCTTTTGACCTCTTCCTTTACCGTTGGGTGAGGTCACAAGAACGGACCTCTTAGGGTCCCTGTCCCCTCGGACCACCCGACGGCAGATACCCCAGTGTGTCTCAGCCTGTGCTGATTTCACTGAATCATCATCGAGACGGGGTCACTCTCAAGTCACACTTCCACCGCTTCGACGAACCTAATGCCCCTGGAACCGCCACGGTTCACACGTCTCTGAACCTGACGGAGGCGGTGCCCTCAATACCGGGTTAGTCTCAAAAATAACTCGGAGAACATCGGCCTCTAGTCTTCCGGAGAAACCGGTCATAAAGAGATATCGAGGTGGACAAGTCCGTGAATCTTCCGAGGGAATGGACCCCAGGAAGAGACAACAAGTGGCACAGTCCGTGTATCTCCCCGGGGGACTGACCCCAGGATGAGACATCTAGTCGTACAGTCAGTGAATTTCCTCATGGGACCTATCCCAGGTTGAGACATCAAGTTACACAGTCCACGAACTACCCGGTCGGAGAGATAAGTCAACGGCTACGACAACACAACCCCCTCCCTCCGATACCACTATCGAGGTGACGGATGCACACTGAGTCGTCATAGTGGAACGAAGGTACGACCACCTTCGTCGTCGGTGGTCCTTTCGTCCGACGGGACGAAAGGAGGTGTCCATAAAGGGTGGTACTAGAGGAGGGAGTATAGGGGAGTATAGGCAGAGAGACGTCAGTTGTCGTCGGGAGTGGGACCCTAACGAGGTGTTAGGGGTTTGAGGTCGAGGGTCGGTGACGTGGAAGGTCCCCTAGATACAGGGACAGGTCCCATACATACCGACGTCGTTCCTGAAAGACTAAGAGTAAGGTAAATCCGACGGTGTCTAGTCGAGAAAGTGAGAGTCGGAATTTACGAAGAGGAGGCTGAGTCTGTTAACGGGACTACACCCCTAGCCTGGGGACGAAGTCGAGGGGGTCGGCGGCTCCCGTCCAGGTCAGGACGATTGTGAGGAGAAAAAGGGGGATCAAGGAAGGAGGGTGGCTCAAACACACAAGATATATAAGAAAAGGCGACCAGTCCAGGAGGACAGGTGAGAGACACCCACAAGACGTACGTGAAGGCACAGACTTCCCTACAAGAACTACATAAACATCTCTCTCTACATGAGGTACAGGTGGACGAGGAGGTAGTAGAACAAGAGGAAACGGGTAGGAAAAAATTACGTCTTTAGAAGTACACTGTTTATTGAATTTAAAAGAGTCGATATATAAGTAGACAACGTGTCTTATCTAGGGGAAGTTGTCTAGGACCCTGACAATATTCTCGTTCTTTATTTGAAGATAACACAACTTGGTAGTGTACGTACTTTGAAAAACAATGGTCTTGGATTAGGATGTGTGGAATTCGAAATTTGAACTGATAATATCATGTTCCGTCTTACTTCATTTACGATGCATCCCTATATTCAGTTTGTGAATCTTCTCGTGTCCATTTCTTTACCACTATAAAAGACGAATGATAAATGATAGGTCGTATAGTCTAAAGCGGGAGTGTTATTGGGACGATCCATATAAGATCATAACGAGTCCCTTGACTCTAGTCTTTTTAATTCCTTAGACGTGTTAAAGTACTTCGATTGATAAACATCTTTACCCTATGTTTATATGCACAGTGAAGTTTTGGGCGTCAGAAAGGTTCTGTGGCATAATGGAAATATCACCTCTAGCTCCTACTGAGTTCTCCCCCGACCATACACTTGACCCGGACTCTGTTACTTTTGTCACGTGGTTAGTTCATAGTCTCCGTCGGTTTCCGTAGGTGGTCATAGTGTGAAAATGTGTTTAATTCGAAACGGGTTCACCGGGTCTCAATATAATATAGTACCACCAATTTAACCTTTGTTTTGAACAAGTTATGCGTTTTGATGAAAGACCTCTGTATTGAGTGGAAGAGTTAAACTCGTACATAAACAGGAGAACATCCATGTGTTCAAGAACCCCTCTCTGGGTAGGTGGTAGACAGACCCATTGATTATTGACGGTTTTTGGTCCCCGACTTCGAGAATCGTTTCACTTCTGTGAGATCCTAGTCGTCAGTCGAAGGTGGAGAAGTATATCTGGTGCGGTTAATTCCCCTCATTAATCCAAAGACAATCTAAGGTCCCTAAGTAAGTTTCTTTTAGAACATTTTGTTAAATAGGATCTTGTACATGAACCTATTAGGTCTTCTAACTAAATTAATCTCCTTATTTTGAGTGACTTCATCTAAGATCTTGTCTTAACAAAGATAGTTTTGTCGTGTCCCTAGTGACAG
Organism: Capra ibex; assembly: GCA_006410555.1. Classification (NCBI taxonomy): domain Eukaryota; kingdom Metazoa; phylum Chordata; class Mammalia; order Artiodactyla; family Bovidae; genus Capra; species Capra ibex. Next base: position 11,510,855 of record SJYO01038983.1, on the reverse strand, counting down.
GACCCCCTCTTTTTTTCTGTACGGTTCGTAGGGGACGGGAGGAAAAATTACCTGTCTACTGACATCACTAAGTAGAGAATTCGTAAAATCCAGGTTTGGATTTCCTTATTAAAAGTGACTCAGAAAAGACGGAAGTAATTCGGTGTGACTGTTACATCTAGAGTTAAGAAGGAGGGTTACAACGGTACAACCCCTGGACCTAAGAGATTGTTTTAGGCACAAGTTCCAGTAGAAACATGGCTTACAGGACATATAGGTGAAGGTTTAACACTCGTTCCTTGTTCGACACAGTGTAGTATAATTTCTGTTGGGTCACAAACGATATAACACGATATTAGATCTTAAATATTGACGAGGTTTGTCACTTCTGACACAAACTTTAAAAATACATAGGGTATAGTGGGGTCCAAGTGTGAGATGGACCTTCATTCCAAACCCAGTGTCCTTGCCAGTTTTAGGTTTAAGGTGAGAAAGGACGGAGGTACACACATACGTCTTGGAGTTGAAGACGTCTTGTTGACGCCTCAGAACGATTCTTAAGGGTCTTGTACAGATAGACACGAGTCCTCGTTTTAGTCAGTTGAGGGAACACCCCTGGTGTCAGAGAGGAGAAGGGTGGGGAAGAGACGAAAGGTTTTTGAGTCTAGGTCTTGATCACCCTTGACCTACTCCTTTGTTTGACTTTATCGTTTACGGTGTGAGATGAGTTTGAACGGGACGGGTTGGATGATGGTTCTGGGGGCCAAAGATCAAACAGATTCGACCGAGGATAAGAGTAGTTCCATTAGGGGACCTCTTCCTTTACCGTTGGGTACGGACATAAGAACGGATCTCTCAGGGTACTCGTCTCTTCGGACCACCCCGATACCAGGTACCCCAGTGTTTCTCAGTCTGCACTGAGTTCGTTGACTCAAATCTTCTGAGGAGTGGACGCCGAGAATCAACGAGTCAGTACAGGTTGAGTCGTCGGGGCACCTGTCATCGGGTGGTCCGAGGAGACAGATACCTTAAAAGATCCATTCTTATGACCTCACCCAATTGCAAAAGATGAGGTCCCCTAGAAGGGTTGAGTCCCTACCTTGAGTGTAGAGAACGTAGAGGACGTAACCGTCCACCTAAGAAATAGTGATTGTGGTGGACCCTTCGGGTCTTGTGAGGAGGTTTGAGACGGGTAGGGGAGGGGCGGGGGGTTGTGTGTAGGTCGTTTATCCGAAGACTGCTCGACCTGGGAGGATCTGTCGTCTGTCGACACTGAAGAGCCCGATCAAGTTCGACTATTCGAAAAGTGTGAGAGTATGTTATACATGGGAAGGAAGTATATTACATAGTCTCGGGTACCAGTATAGAATAATACATTAACTAATTTTAACGTGTTCTCAGAAAGCTTCTTAAGGGTCTTGTACAGATGGACACGAATCCTCGTTTCAGTCTTTTGAAGGAATACCTTCGGTGTCAGGGAGAGGAGAAGGGTGGGGAAGAGAGGAAGGTCCCTTCTTCGCTGGCACACGTCACACGAGTGGCGACGTTGGGGTGACGAGTCGTGTCTGACCGTTTGGACCTTCTGTAAGTTGTTTGTAAAAAACTTACTTTTCTGAGTTCAAACCTTACGAAGGAAGAGGTAGAAGTCAGGATAGATGACCGAAGTTAGTGACATTTATTTTCCTCTCGATCAACCCGGTCCTTAATAATATTACTTCTTCCCTTAAGGGGAAGAAGATCTTTTAACTCGAAGACGAATTTAATAATCTGTGATAACGGACGATACACGTTTCGTGACTAAGGATTATTATTGTGATACTCCATCTAGAATGATAATAACTAGAAAAGATCTTCTATCTTGGTTTTGTCTCTTCTTTTATAATTATTGAACGAGTTTACCGTTCTTGGTCGTTACTCATGTCGGTCCGTCAGATCGATGTTACAGACGTGCACGAAACTGCACTTTCCTGACGAAACTTAGGGAGTCAAGTCTTAGTGGCGAGAGTGTCAATTTCGATTGTTTGGTTTATCGTCTTGGTTTTTTCCCTGATTCTCTTAATGTATCTTTATAATCGTAGTATTACTGTGATCTCATTTGATATGGATACGGATACCACGAAAGTGCGAGTCAGGACAGGTTGAGAAAGACTCAAGTACCTGATATCGAGTGGTCGGAGGAGACAGGTACCCTAAAGGGTCCGTTCTTATGACCTTACCCAACGATCAAGGAGGAGGTCCCCTAGAAAGGTTGGGTCCCTAGTTTAGGTGCAGAGGACGGTGAGGAAGTAACCGTCCATCTAAGAAATGGTGACTCTGTGGACCCTTCGGGAAATGGTGTATGGTATATATATACATATAAATATATATGTATATATGATGATATGTATGTATGTATGTGTGTGTGTGTGTGTGTGTGTTATCTTACAATCGGTATTTTTTCTTAATTTAAAACGGTGAATGTTGTTGTACCAACCTGGACCTCCGATAATACTTTATTCAGTCTGTCTCTTTCCGTTCATGACATACAATAATAAACATATTCCTTAGATTTTTCATTTGTTTGATCACTTATTTTGTTTCTTCTTTGTCTGAGTGTCTATATCTCTTGTTTGATCACTAATGGTCACCTCTCCCCCGTTTTACCCCATCTCCTAATTCTCTATGTTTGATGATAGATTTTTTATATATTCGATGTTCCTATATAATATGTCGTGTTCCTTATGTCGGTTATAAAATATTATTGAAATTTACCTTATATTAGATATTCTTATAACTTAGTGATACAACATATAGACTTTAATTATATTATAACATTTAGTTGACATGAAGTCAAAAAATTTTACTTCCTAACTCAAACTTGTATTTGTTAGACTTAAGTACGGATCACGAGATAGGTTTAGTGTTCTATCTTAATAGGCTAAGGTAGGAGCCGTGGACAGCTTGTTTGGTAAGAACGAGAAATCTCAAGTATCCACGTTTTAAGGAAGGAGAGGGATACCCAAAGGAACCTGAATTCGAGATTGTAGAAGAGACTCATATTCCTGTTGTGTTCTTATTACCGTAGAGTAGTTTGATACAAAATGGTCGAGGTAGTCAGTCTCAGAAGTCTCATTTGTCTACTATACGAGTTCCCCTTTTTTTACTTACCTCAAAATGTTTCCAGAATGGAATACGGCCACCTCCACTCCCTTTGTCACTACCTACTTCTGGGTCTGTGATCGATGTCGTCCTTCTGAAATGGTGGAGTCCGTGTTTTCCTGGGCCCCTTCTTTTTGTCACCATGTTCTCGGACCTGTCTCGACCTCGTGTCTCATCCCGGTGTCTCGACCTTTCCATCGGACACCATCCGTCTTATAAATCCTTACCAGGGTTCTGCTGTGAGAGTAGAAGTCTCGCCGACTGACACTATTCGATACGGAGGACTCTAACACGATACTCTAATATACAGTACACCGTGGTCACCGGAATTGATTCCTCTTAATAGGTCCCCTCGGAGTAGATTAATGTGTTCGTAAATTTTCGTCCCTTAGATCGACGATTCTTCTCTTCGATCCTCTTCGGTCCTTCTGAATCTGAAACTCCTGAACTGTATGGTACCGACCGAACTTCTACCTCCCTAGCACACACCTACTACGTCTGTCGGAGATCCTCGTCACCCGTCGAGTCGTTCTCGGTCGGTCCTTTAACCTGAAACCAAGATTCCGCCGTCCTTGGTTTGGACTCTCGGACTTACTCGAACCTTTGTCTGTAGGGGCGGGGGTGGAACTCGGAGGCCAATTCTTGAGTTGAGTCGACTGTGGAACTAAAGTCCGAATACTCTGGGACTTGTCTCTTGACTCAACTCAGATGTGCATGAGGACTGAGGGTCTGGACACACGACTATTTACCCACAACAAAAGTCGGTTATTTACACGACGAAAGAATGTCGTCGTTATCCTTTGATAACCCAGCCGGGTTTTAAGGGAAGTCAAAAATTCATTTTTATTTTCGGTGTATAAAGTACAAGTGATTCTGAAATAACTTGTTGTATACACAAGACAAGGTGATGGAAGACGGTAAAAGGTCCGTTGAAGTTTTAAGGTAGAAGGGATTTGAAAAATAGAAAAACTTGTTTCTTGATAAAGTCGACGGAAAATGTTAGAAGGTCCTTTAACTTTCAAAAAGACTTTAAGACTTTAAAAAGACTTTAGACTTCTGCTTATACGTCTACTTAGTCTTGAAAGGTGGGTTTACCCTGTCAAAAGCGGACCGGTCGTCTCTTTATACACTGGAGCATAATAGGACTGTGTACAATAGTGCGTACACAATCAACGAGTCAGTACAGGTCGAGAAACGTTGGGGTACCTGACATCGGGTGGTCCGAGGTGACAGGCACTCTAGAAAGGGTCCGGTCTTATGACCTCACCCAACGGTAAAAGAAGAGGTCCCCTAGAAGGGTTGGGTCCCTAGTTTGGGTCCAGAGGACGTAACGTCCGCCTAAGAAATGGTAGACTCGGTGTTTCAGAGTACAATAGGACTGTCTAATATACAAGAGACAACTGATTAACGTCTGAGAAAAGTAGTTCATGACGGAAGTCAACCAGAGTAATCCAATCGACAGTGTTAGGTTAGGTTGTTTTAACAAAGTTTACTTCAATTTCTGTTAATTCATGATGATCTCAGTGGGTCCACCGAGTCACCATTTTTTTTTTTTTTACGGGGACGGGTAAGTCATCTACGTTCTCTGAGTACAAACTAAAGAGTCAGTCCTTCTAGGGAACCTCCTTTCGTACCGTTGGGTGAGGTCATAAGAACGGACCTCTTAGGGTACCTGTCTCCTCGGACCTCCCGATGTCAGGTGTCCCGACGTTTCTCAGACTGTGATGACAGACTCGTGTCGTGTCAACTGGTCGGAAAACCGGTTGGGTTATTATATTCGGTTTCTCCTTGTCGACAACAGTCTTGGTTTCTAGGGATGGGTACACCCTTTCCGTCCCTTTATTCGTGGGGTTTGAGATAAAAGAGGATGGTCCCGGAGGGTAACTGGTCCGGAAACGCTAGTGGGAAATTCCAGTCAGAATGTCTCGGCACGAGTCCTTTCCGTGGTTGTCCAAGGTCCGGGTTCCCACTTAAAGCTAAAGACATCTCTTCCTTCGAAAATGTCAGAATCCTGGGTGATTTCTTTTTCTTATGTTTGAATGATAGTGTTCTACTTAGTGGTTCGTTTATAAATAAAGTTTTAAAATTTTTAATATTCTACTGTGTCTAAATAAATTTTTTTTTTCATGAAATCGTAAAAAGAATTAACGAGAGTTTTACAAAGACAGGATACAAAACCGACACAAAACAAATTAACGGGGAAGTATACCGTTCCTATAACATTAGAATAAAAGATACCTCTTTTATCTGTTATCAGAAATCGCACCCACTAACTAAGAAAAAAGAGGAATAAATTCCTTTAAAAAAGTGGAAGTGTCGAACAATAAACGTCATAGTACACTTTAGAATCTTAACGACAGTTCTAGGACCCTTGGAAGATAATTAAAAGAAAGTACACACTTACAATTCTAAGGTCCGATAAAGTTCTAAAAAACACGTTACTAATCGGATTTGGTAGGAACTTAACAATATAAATAATTGGTCAAACGACAATTATAAGAACGACGTGACCACATAAAACTCAACATATCATAAAAAAGTCAAAGTCTTAATGATTCCTTGTTTACAAAGGACTATACAAGTATATTAAATGTTGAGAAGTTATTTACCTAATGGTTTATTAGGTTCTCGGATTATCAATAAAGATAAACTTTAAAGAGAGAAGATCACTTAATGACGAACCCCGTATTAGACTTTTCTTAGTACAAAGTTAAATGAAGAACATCAGTCTTATTAAAAAAATAAAAAGAGTAAATGACGAAAGTATAAAATATAAGAGAGTCAAAATGGACATAAAAGAGAGTCAAACAACTTTTATTGAAATTTAAACAGTTTTATTCCAGTTTAGTCTTCAGACATCAAAGACATTAAGTTGAAAATGGCTTTACCAGGTTTTGTAGAAAGTCTTTAGTCAAATTTACGTACAACTTCAAAATAGTTAAAAAGGATAAAATAGTTGAGAAGGACAGTTTTTTCCCCTCTTTACATTTCACAAATCTTAACATGTACGAAAATTTTTAATGGTTCATATAAAGAGAGTCTCTCTTTAAGTCGAAACTGTTTCATAGTTGCTCTTGACTTATCAGATATCAAAATATATACACTACTTAATCTTCTTTAAAGATATCTGCTCGAGACTGAGGTATGTATAGTCTGGAACAAAGAGGAGAGGACGGACATAACGAGGGTCTGGTCCGTGAAATCTAAGATGATGTCGTGTCGGGGAGATTGACACTTGGAAGAAGATTATTGACGTGTCACCCCCGTACTTATGAGATCTTTGGAAAGATAGACTTATCGACCGTTATTGTTAAGAGGTACCTTCTGTTTCTATATTTATATAGGTGATTTGAGTCTGATTTGAATAGGGAGAGTCGAAGGGTAATCTACTTGGGTTTTTTAAGGGTACCAGAGAGGTTGTCGTAGGCTATGTTTCCCTTCACACCACGTCCCTTCAACTTTTCCATCCTCTGTCGGTAGTAATGGTCACCGTACGTCAATTCTTGTAGAATTGAAGACGTTTAACGTTTTTTGTATCGGTATGCTTGTGTGACGGTCTCCTGGTGCGTGTGTGTGTGTGTGTGTGTGTCTATGTGTGTAGGACCCGGTACCTTCCCAGAACACATTCACTTCTCGGGACTTTTATCTCGAAATAACTGAAGTACCATTTAGTCACCATTCCGCACCATTCGGACAGATAACAGCTAAACTAATCGTATTGGTCGTACGTGTTGACATACCCAATTCTTTCTTTCACTTTTCTTTCAGTGAGTCAGCACAGGTTAAGAAACGTTGGGGTATCTGACATCGGATGGTCCGAGGAGGCAGGTACCCTAAAAGGTTTGTTCTCATGACCTCACCCAACTGTAAAGGAAGAGGTCTCCTAAAAAGACTGGGTCCCTAGTTTGGCCCCAGAGGGTGTAACATCCGTCTGCGAAATGGCAGACTCGGTGGTCCCTTCGGTGTCTTTCAGTGAGGTTGAAGACATTGTTTATGTTTCTACTGAATGTCGGGTTCGTGTAATCTCCAAATAAAGAACGAGTATATGTCAGGTCTTCTCTAAAAGAAATAACTGACCGTCAAGAGGAGATTTATCAAGGAAGGTGGATACCGAGGTAGAAGTCACGTACTTAAGGTTCTGACGGTACGGGTCAATTTAGTTTGGTGTATCCTCTTTTTCGTACCTCCCAGTATATACCCGTCAAAATCCCCGGGTGGGTGTTCACTTCGTATGGAGAGAGTGAGTGTGAAGTAGTGGATTTTGAGTCAGTGTACGTGAGTAGATTGGTGTTTGCCCCTCGGCTCTCACCTCTGGAACGAAACATCGTCAAGTCCGGGCGTCTCCAGAAGTCGAACGTGGGTCGTAGTGAGGTGTTAGGCCAGATGTTCGTCTCTTCTACGCGGTAACGTAGTCAGAGACAAAGCACCAACGGTCCCGTCTGTGTTTCACTTCTCGCCTTCTTTTGTTTGGGTAAGGAAGGTGGAGATGTGGTCCCTTCGATGACCTCTTCCTTTACCGTTGGGTGAGGTCACAAGAACGGACCTCTCGGGGTCCCTGCCCCCTCGGACCACCCGACGGCAGAGACCCCAGCGTGTCGCAGCCTGTGCTGACTTCGCTGAATCGTCGTCGTCGTCGTCGTCGTCCCTTCGAAGACCGGTGTCTCAGGACACACGGACAGTAGTGATCCACCGAGAGATCCGGAAACCTAAGGGGTTCTAAACTAGACTCTGTCGAAGGTCACTTCGTCCTATTTTCCTAAAAGGTCAATAGACTCGTCTCTATATTTGCCGGGATAAGAAGGACCGGAGAGGGTTTCTTGCCCAGACCCGGACGCACATGGAGTCCCTCTAATCGTTGTCTCTCTTCTCTTCCGTGACGTCAATTCGTCCCGTACCCCCTGGAGGTGACCTCCGTCTCTCCCGGACCGGTCTCGGGGCTGAGGTCGACTCTACGAGTTACCCTGTCGCAGAGTGTGATGAAGGTAGAGGTAGTACTTCACCTCTGATATTGTGGCGCCTGTAGAGGATGTTCAGAGGTCGAAAAGGTTCACGAAAGTGGTTGTGAGAGAGGAAACGGGGGTACTGTAGGGTGATCTTACCCGCAATCCGTAACGACCAGGGTGAAACGTCCACCCCTTTGTCTCCCTGATTTACTTTTGAATGAACGGGCTCCAATGTTCCGATCATTCTCCGTCTCCGTCTTGAACGGTCAGGAGGGTAACAAGACGCGGGACGTGAAATATTTAGTGACGGCTAATGAACTAGGGAACAAGGAGTGATACCGTATGACTACTGTTCGTCAGAGTAAACTTTATTTTGACATAAGTAAAGTGTCTCCTTTTATAACTCTAAGTTCCTTCAGATTCGTTGGACGGGTAAACCGTTCTGATTCCGGTATTAAGTGTAAAGATCTAAAGGAGAAGTTTGTCCGAAAAATTGGGTTTGTGGTTTGTGACATTGACCGGTTTTCCGGTTAAAAGAGATGAACGACGGCGTGTCGTATATTTATAAATTTAAGAAAAATCTACAAATCTTTTCCGGAAAAAGGAGAGAGTGTGGTCTGTATTAGGATATTAAAGCTAGTCACAGTTTTAGTGGGGTTAGAAAATGTGCGAGGACAACATGTGAACCAGTTGACGCACTTACTTCTTTCATCTTTTATTTCCGTAACTGTCTCCGGCTCCTCGTCCGTCCATTATCTTCACCGGCCAGAAGGGTACGGGCGTACTCTTCGAACACCGTGTCTTGTCTCCAGAAGTCTGACCGAAGGTTGGGACCGGACGGACGTGGTCGGTGAAGTCGTCACATCCGCCTCGACCCCGACAAAGAGTTCGACGGGGGAGTGGGGCCCACCAAGTCTTCTAGTCAGTCCTGACTCCTAGTAAGACGAGGGTACTAGACGGGAACACTCGTCTAGAAAAGGGAATCGGTTTTCCTTTACTATTAGAGTACTCTTCTTTACTATGGTTTGACTGGATTTTCAGTCGATGTTCGTAATCGAGTCTCAACCCTTGGTAATTTCTCGGTTGCCCTGAAACTAGCAGGTTTCTGAGGTCCACTTTACCCTTATTTAAGTGTCAATTCCTCCCCTGACATAGGAGACCGGTGTACTAAAAGTCTAAGGTGTTTATAAACGATCACAGACTTTGTACCGTCTGTCATAACCTCCGACGAATGTGAAGTCAAGTAAAGTGCTGGTAGTACATCTCTGTTGTCACAGGAGGAAAGTCTCTACTATGAGTTTTTACCAGTTCCCTGACTGGATGGGTCACGAACGTTCATGGTCTCAATCAATGTAGGGTTAGTCTTTGTTCCCGTGACTGGTAGAGGACCTTCAGGTGGACCGGGAAACGATTATTGATATATGTACTAAAGATTACCAGTCTGGGTGGCATTTGTCGTACGTTACAGGAAAAAGGGTGAAAAGTCTACTCTTTTGGTTGTGAATCTTTCCAAGAAATTGAGGGTCACCGTAGTCATCCCTTTCCGTCTTTATCTTAAGTCGGGTCCAGGTGGACCCGACACGGAACACCCAGGTTCAACGACAACAACGTCGACACTACCAAGGGGGTGACAAAAGGTTGAGTGAGACCCGTTGACCACACGCCACTGTGCATCTCCGTTTCCATTCGGGGGACGGGGGTGGAGACGAGTCTCTCTCCTGTCATTAATTTCAGTCCGACGTCCGAGGGACTAAGGAGTGTGGTAACACCCCTTCTCTTGCCGACGGAGACCGTCGGTGGGTACTGGACCCGGACACGGTTCCCCAAAGTCTAAGACGGCCTCAAGGCCCGATGACAAGTTTACACAGGGCCCAAAGCGACCCGGGAAACCAGAGGACGGTGCGTTACTTCAGGACGACAAACCCCGTATTGACTAACTCTCTAACCTAAGACCCGTCGTGAGACGTGGGTCCTGAGACCACAGGACCCCGAGGGGACCGTGTTTCTACTGGTGGGTGGTGACCCCGGAGTCTCCCTCCCGACCGGTCCTCGTCCTACCTTGCGTGTCGCTCCCTGGTCGCGAGAGGGCGGGCGACGACGCTCGGGAAACACGGCCAAAACAAAACAGAAGACCCCATTTCCGAGGGAGGAGGTAGTGGGGAAATCCTTGGTCGAGTACACTTCCCCGGGCAATCAGTGCCTAAGGCTCAGTAACACCTCCCTAGCCCGTAAAAGTCACGGCCTCGAAGGTCACTGGAAAATTTATGACTCTACTTTTTATTTCTATTTAGGTCTCGGGAAGGAGTCACCTACGTCTCTTCTCTTTCCTGGTGTCTCAGACTCCGAGAAAAGGACGAGAGACATCTCCTGAGAGACCCGTTGTCATCATTGTTATTGTCTCTGTCCAAATTTCTCCAGAAATATATTACGGACCCAGAGATATATGTAGCAGATTACCTGGGTATTGGAGGACACTATAGTAATAACGGTTGACTGTCTTCTTTTTCGACTCTGAGACCAAATGATAAGATGGGTTCTCCAAGGGACTATCGAGTCAACTATTTCTTAGCCGGATGTTACGTCCTCTGAGGTCAAACTAAGGACCAGTCCGTCTAGGGGACTCCTTCCCTTTCCGATGAGTGAGGTCATAAGAACCCGAAGGGAACACCGAGTCGACCATCTTAGACGGACATATCAGGTGTCCTAGCGTCTCAGTCTGGGATGACTCGCTGAAAGCGAAAGTGAAAAGGTTCCCGTGTGTCGACTCTTCCGTCACGTCCTTAAGTGTAAGTCAAGACAGACCGACGGACTGAGGTTTCTACGGGGAGTTGTAAGTCTGGTGGATTGGTTACATCGGTTCTGGATGGACACCAACGACAAGTCAGCGGGTCAGTGCAGTCCGATAAACACTGGGGTACCCGATGTCGTGCGGTTCGAATTGAGTACAGGTAACTCACCGATCCATCCTCAACGGTTGATCTCATCCGACCTTGTCCTTTAGTTGACCCTTGGGACTCCCTCGGAGGGAATTTTTACTCCCGGGGTAACAGAATGAGAAAGTTGTTAATGGTACCTTACCCCCCGAATTGGTGTCAGTACATAAGGAGTGTCAAGGTCTCCAACTTTCAAACTATAGTCCCCGGTCACCCTATCCCAGGAACCTTTCCGGGGACGAAGGAAGATACAGGAGTGTCACACCCCTTCTCTCACTCCTTTGAAAGACCACAGAAGAAAATGTCCGTGATTAAGGTAAGTATTTCTTGAGGTGGGAATACTGGATTAATTGAGGGTTTCCGAGGTAGAGGTTTATGGTGGTGTCACCTCTAATTCCAAAGTTGTAAATCTAAACTCTCTCCTGTGTGTGTAAGTTAGGTATTGTGAACATCAAGTCCGTTTCCGAAATTTTCCTTTTCGACTAATGGGTTCATATAGGATCTTTCTCTCCTTCCTCTCACAGACACAACAACCCAGGGACTCCACCACCAAGACCTGCTCAGGGTTGGATCTCGAGGACCCTCCTCTGACAGAAGGGTGTCACGTGTACCCTGGAAACGTCGTTTACCCCAGTCGACGTGGTTGTCCAGACATGGACTTTCATTCTACTCAAAGGTCACCACTTTGGGTCCCACTCTCAACGGATATGTCACAAAAACATGTTTAAAATTTTTCTTCTTCCGTAGGGGAAAGACCCACGGGTCAAATCACCGCGCTCTTAGTCGTACCCGACCTAAAATCAAAGGTGAGTAGAGGAACCGACACGTCTGAGGTGTCACATATACTAGACATAGTGAGCCACTTTGGCTCAACATACTGTTCGTTACTGTCATCGTCTAAATAGTCTGGGGTCAAGATTTGGGTGAACTTACCGGTTCGGTCAGACCTAGGGGAAAAACCTGATTTACAGATAAACCAGTCCATTCGGAGGTCCCAGACCATACGAGACCCCTCTCCCCTTCTGAAATCGTCTCTCTATCATTCTTAAGTATGTTTATTCCGTCTTCCATAAACTCGTCAGATATTTCTTTGGGTCAACGTCAACAAGGGTCAAGACACCTAAACAAATACGTTCAATCTGGTGAGGCTCGAGGAAGTGTGACTTACGCCGAGAACACAGAGATAGAAGACACTGGTGCACACACACGAATCAGAGAGTCAGCACAGGCTGAGAAATGTTGGGGTACCTGACATCGGGCGGTACGAGGAGACAGGTACCGCTAAGAGGTTCGTTCTTGTGACCTCACCCAATGGTACGGAAGAAGGTCCCCTAGAAGGACTGGGTCCCTAGCTTGGATACTGGTATGTGTCACCCTTAAGAGTACCAGTCCGTACTTGACGAACTACCTTTTTTAACGGGAATTCGTATTACATACTAGGAAAATTACATGACAACTTGAACTAAACGATTATAAAACAACTCCTAAAACAAAGTTATAAGGAGTCCCTATAACCGAACATTAAAAGAAAGCAACATCACAACAGACCGACACCATACAGTTACTTTTTTTAGAACGGTCGGTATAGTCATTTGTTTTCTATAACATCGGTAGTTCGGTGATTTCCCTAAGTAGTTGGGTGACTTCCCTAAGTCCTACCACTGCCTACGTGACAGGTAACGGTTCAGGAGTCGGAGACGTCAGAGGAGGTCGACGAGTCTGATTCCCCTAAGTCCCACTCTTTCGTGTCCTAAGACCGGGGGTCCTTCGACTCTACGAATAGTTTCCTTACTAAAGTTACTCGGGTCTGGGAACGTAGAAAGGTATATATCTTTTCACGATTTAAGGAATTGACCTCTTAATTGAACACACACACATACACCACACACACGCGGTTCATCGAAATCAGTACAGACTGAGACATTGGGTCACCTGACATCGGTGGTGTCACCTGATAGGTACCCCAAGAGGTCCGTTCTTATGTCTTTACCCAACGGTGCGGGAGGAGATCCCATTGAAGGGTTGACTGTCTAGTTTAGGTGCAGAGAATATAGAGGACGTAACCGTCCACTAAGGTGGACTCTATAGACCAAAAGAAATTAATTATCACTAGAAAACTACAAGGTTGATGGACCAGAAACTACAATTTTTGCGGATATATAGGACCGAGGAGGGAATGGAGAAACCTTTGTCAGAGACTCTACGACACAGGACCTAAATTCAGGAGTCAAAATGGGTGCCTTATTTCGTATTAAGAGTTGTAAATTCAACACCTAAAACAAAAACAAAAAAAAAGTTCAACAGTTCATAGTCCCTCTACGATCGGAGTGTGTTACGTCGACCGAACTGTTACTAGTCTGTCCCGGTACTCGACACGGGGTATCTACCCATCCCGGTGTCCGACATTAGGTGTTGACCTGTCCCACGACCGACACGGTACGACACCCCGACCGAGGGACTGACCCAACCCGGTGGCTGTCACGAGTTATTAGTCGGACCCGGAATTCGAGACTCTGACCCTTCCTAATCATGGGATGGAGGGGTCGACCCGTTCCGGTGTTAGCCACGAGACTACGATACGTCCCAACGACCGGACCGAGGGACGGGTTAGTCCCGTCGTTTGACCCGAGTCTCCAACGAGTCCCAGAGATCGGTCCGAAAGAACAGTTGGTCTAGACCTCCGATACGAGTCGTTTGTCAGTCCCGACCCCCGAACCGTGGGACAGACCCACCTCGGTATCCTACTCTAGATGTCGGTCTATTGGGAAACCGACGCTTGGGTTGGACCCGTCTTGACGCGTGTCTCAAGGGACCGGTCTCTCCCGGTGTCGAGCCGAGACGCCAATTCGTCCTGGTGACCGACCCGGGAGACGAGTCCACGGTGGTGGTCCTCCTTGTTTCAGTCGGTTCTGGGTACACGACACGACGAAGGACAGATCGACTGGGGACCAGTAGATTGGGATGACTAAGTGTGGGAAGGTCCCTAAGGACCCTCTATTCTGTCCCGTTCATCAGGAGGGTCCTCCGTAGGACCTTGTGACTCCTTCGACCTACAGTTGGAACTTGAGAAGGAGGGTGTCCTCTTCTACCTCCGGGACCCCCTGGGAAGTCTCTCGTTGCGGTCGGAACCCCTCTCCACTACGTTTCACTTTAGGACGAGAAGATTACGTGACAAGGGACCGAAGGCACTAGGGTCCCTTACGGAGTCGGGGTGAAGACCCAAGACCTTAGAAGTCTCTCCGTAGAATAACACGTGTCAACGATCAGTCAGAAAGACACTTTCTCCACCTTCCTTGGTGGAGAAGGTGGTAGAGCGACTGTAGGGAGGAGGACTGATTATAAAGAAATAATGATAAAGGACGGAACTTTTTTATCAGTAAGAATGTGACGACGGTTTGTTTATCTTAGTACTGAAGAAACCAATTAAAGTACACACACACACGACTCAGTACAGGTCGAGAAACACTGGGATTCCTGACATCGGAAGGTCCGAGGAGGTAGGTACCCTAAGAGGTCAGTTCTTATAACCTCACCCAACTGGATGGGAGGAGGTCCCCTAGAGGGGTCAAGTCTTTAGTTTGGATGTTGAGAACACAGAGGACGTAACGTCTATCTAAGAAATGGGTGACTCAGTGGACCCTTCGGGGATTAACGTGCAAAAATTGTTAAGATGATTAAAGACTGAAATTGTTTTTGAAGAGGAAAACCTTTTACTTTTCACCACCAGAAAGTACCCCATTTATAATGTTTCCGTTATTTTGTCCCGATCTCTGTGACTACTCCTGGTCCAAACCTATCGTCGAATCAGGGTTCCAGGGTCTCCGTTCACCCTGAACTTGAACCCTTAGACAACCCCCTTTTTCTTCAACTCTCCCCGTCCACTCTGTAAGTCGTGATAATCTTAGGTCCTTGTTGTCAGTGTACTTTCCGTCATAGAATCAAGGTTCGGTAGGAGTCTCCGTAGAACTCCGTCACCGACCTCGACCGTCTCGTAAACCATCGTCCCTTCGTGTCTCAGACAGGTTATCGTTCCTCCCGGTCGTTAAACAAGTGTGCTATTCGGAGACTCAGGGACATGCAGTCTGTGTCCATCAGGGACCTCCATGTTGTTACTTCCCCTGTATGTGTCACGGACCCGAATGTTCGGAGTTCAGATCGCGTCTGTTTCCCGGTCCGGGGTCGACTCACTTGACCCAAAGGACTGTCTCGAGGTCTTGTGTCGACTTGAACTCGTTCTCTGTCCTGGTTTCGCCACGGTGTGTCTAGTCTGTGTGTCTCTCCTCCCGTCCCCTTTCCACGAGGTGGACTCGTGTGTCTACGAACAAGCGAAGGGGTGGTGGTAGTGACCCGGTCACCTGTGGGGAGGACCACTCTTCGTCTGGGGGATCCGGGACCGTCCTATCCAAGAAGGGCCGGGTCTCCGACTCATAAACGTCGGTTCGCTACGACCTACGTTACTCAAAGTTGTTATCGGAGTCTCTCGCAGTGTTCACCCTCCTCTGTGTCCTCTGCGCCCACACCATGGACCCAACCCTTCTCGGGGACCTCCTCCTGTACCACTGGGTGAGTCATAAGAACGGACCTCCTCGGTTACCTGTCTCCTCGGACCGCCCCATGTCGGGTGTCCCAGCGTCTCAGTCTGTCCTGACTTCGCTGACTCGTACGTGTGTGCGGCGTTCAGTCGGGAGACAGCCTACGTGAGTAAGGTGGTTCGGGCCCGAATGAGACTCGACGAGTCAGACGAAGGTTGTAAGAAGTCAGACTCCTCTCGGGTGGGAGCTTAACACCTGTCGAGGCTGTCCGACACAATGTAGACAAGGCTCAGGGAAAGGACCATAAGGATAAGGGGATTTTACTTTACTTTAGTTTAGTTTACTCTATTTTATTTTGTTTTGTTTTATTCCGTACCAATTAAGAGGTTCGGTCCGAAGTCGTTATGTACTTGACACTTGAGGGACTACAAGTTCGACCAAAATCTTTTCCGTCTCCTTAGTCTCCAGTTTAACGGTTGTAGACGACCTAGTACCTTTTTCGTTCTCTCAAGGTCTTTTTGTAGATAAAGACGAAATAACTGATACGGTTTCTGAAACTGACACACCTAGTGTTATTTGACACCTTTTAAGACTTTCTCTACTCTTATGGTCTGGTGGACTGGACGGAGAACTCTTTAGACATACGTCCAGTCCTTCGTTGTCAATCTTGACCTGTACCTTGTTGTCTGACCAAGGTTTATCCTTTTCCTCAGACAGTTCCGACACATAACAGTGGGACGAATAAATTGAAGATACGTCTCATGTAGTACTCTTTGTGACCTGACCTTCTTTGTTTTCGATCTTAGTTCTGACGGCCCTCTTTATAGTTATTGGAGTCTATACGTCTACTGTGGTGGGAATACCGTCTTTCACTTCTCCTGGATTTTTCGGAGAACTACTTTCACTTTCTCTTCTCGCTTTTTCAACTGAATTTCGAGTTGTAAGTCTTTTGTTTCTAGTACCGTAGGCCAGGTACCCTTTATCTACCCCTTTGTCACCTTTGTCACAGTCTGAAATAAAAAAACCTGAGGTTTTAGTGACGTCTACCACTGACGTCGGTACTTTAATTTTCTGCGAATGAGGAATCTTCTTTTCGATACTGGTTGGATCTATCATATAAGTTTTCGTCTCTGTAATGAAACGGCTGATTCCAGACAGATCAGTTCCGATACCAAAAAGGTCACCAGTACATACCTACATTCTCAACCTGACACTTCTTCCGGCTCGCGGTTTCTTAACTACGAAAACTTGACACCACAACCTCTTCTGAGAACTCTCAGGGAACCTGACGTTCCTCTAGGTTGGTCAGGTAAGACTTCCTCTAGTCGGGACCCTAAAGAAACCTTCTTTACTACGATTTCGACTTCGAGGTCAGGAAACCGGTGGAGTACGTTTCTCAACTGAGTAACCTTTTCTGAGACTACGACCCTCCCTAACCCCCGTCCTCCTCTTCTCCTGCTGGTTCCTACTCTACCGACCTACCGTAGTGTCTGAGTTACCTGCACTCAGACTCACTTGAGGCCCTCAACCACTACCTGGCCCTCCGGACCGCACGACGTTAAGTACCCCAGCGTTTCTCAGTCTGTGCTGACTCGTTGACTTGACTTGTATCCAGAACACATTCATGTGTATGTGTGTGTGTGTGTACGTCCTTTTTTTTTTGTTGGAAACACACCGTGTTATTTATCCTAAATAAAACGAACAGTATCACAAGTAAGGAAATATCAAAGGATCCTGACGATATTGTTTCGCGGTGTTTGATTAACCACCGAAGCTTTTTATCGTTGCATGGCAGAGCGTCAGGATCTCCGGTCGTCAGACTTTAGCTCCACAGCCACCCCAGAGGCACTTCCACGACCTCTTTGTACGAAGGGCCAGAGAAGGTCGAAGACGACAAGCACCCGTTGGAGACCGTGCGGAATCGAATGTCTGTGTGGAACGTTAGTGTACCGATAGAAGAGGGACGTATAGAAGTGTGACAGAAGGGAGACGTATACAGAGACCCAGGTTTAAAAAGGAAAAATATTCCTGTGGTCAGTATGACCTTATCGAAGGTGGGATCACTGAAGTAAAATTAAACTATTGGAGACTACTGAATTCTGGGATAAAGGTTTACTCCAGTGTAAGACTCCCAGACAGACCCCTCAATCCTGAAAACTCCCTTATGTTAGGTTAGGTATTGTAAATAAGATCCATTATTCACTAGAACTCTGACAACAGTTTTTAGATCGGTCCATAAGAAGAAGGAGGAGGGGAGGGGAGGGAGAGGAAGGGATGGTAGTGTAAGATACTTTTTTACTTATACTAAAAAGAGTTGAACCTTATACAAAGATTCTTGTAGTGTAAAACTTTCACTTTTTCAGAAAGTAAATCGTTAATTTGATCGATCATGAAACACTGTAGAGAGTCTAATAAAAGGACATAACGAAGAAGTGAGAGTATAATCGTGATTTGTAGAGGACATAGATATTAAACTTGATTGACAGGTTGAGTTAAAATCTGAGTGACTCTTGTCCCGAAGATCAATACCAATTAGAGTTCCTTCTTTTAAGACCAGTGTGAGATATGTACTTTGTTTACTGACTTTCGTACAAAATTATAGGTGACACGGACGGTGGTTCACGTGAAAAAAAAAATTCAGTGAGTCAGTACAGGCTGTGAAACATTGGGGTACCTGACATGTGAGGTACCTTAAGAGGTCCGGTCTTATGACCTTACCCATCAGAAAGGAAAGAGGTCCCCTAGAAGGGTTGGGTCCCTAGTTTGGGTTCAGAGGGTATGACGTCCACCTAAGAAATGGTCGATTCGGTGTTTCCTTTCGGGTTCTTATGACCTCGCCCGTCGAATAGGGAAGAGGTCGTCTAGAAAGGTTGGGTCCTTGGCTTGACCCCAGAACACGTAACGCCCGCCTAAGAAATGGTCAACTCGGTGGTCCCTTCGGGTTCTTGTGACCTCACCCGTCGAACAGGGAAGAGGTCGTCTAGAGAGGTTGGGTCCTTACCTTAACCCCGGTGTCGTAACGCCCGCCTAAGAAATGGTTGACTCGGTGTTTCCCTTCGGGTTGTTGTGACCCCACCCGTCGAATAGGGAAGAGGTCTAGAAGGGTTGGGTCCCTAACGTAACCCCGGAGCACGCGACACCCGTCTAAGAAATGGTCGACTCGATGGTCCCTTCGGGAGGGTGGTTCACGTGACGAGGTCCGTTTTATTGAAACAGGAAACCAAGTTGTCGTAATGATCGTATCAACAAGAACGGTGCATGTACTTAGGACGGTGTTAATCCCAAAGGTGTCTTTCATCCGAGAGAAACTTGTAATCGAGAAATCGTTTATCACCGTATACCGGTAAACTGGTATACGGACGGTATTCAGATTACACTTCAAAGAAAAAGTTGAAATTTCGGGGTATGTTAAGTGAGTTATTAGTAAATAATCTACATTAATAACGGTTTAAGGTCTTTTACTATCCTTACGTCTCCAATCATGGCGGGAGATATCTGTTCAGTCTCCTTATTTATAGACGACAATATTATCATACTAATTGTCGTTCTTCTATTCGGACCTCCAGAACCTCATCGTATCGACTAAGGTACCATCTCCGTGAATTGACTAAGTCTCTCCAAAATTTTCCACTGTGAATTCGACTCTTACTGTCCAAATCACCTTTGCTTGTTCGTCTCTTTTACCCCTAATGTAAGGTCCGTATCCGTCTTCTCCCCATTTAAGTACTTTCACGGTGCCTATATCTCGTAAGTTCGTGGATAGATATCAACCATGATCTAAGGATGTTGTACCTCTGATCTCCCCTCACCCTCCCTGACCTCGTCACTGACCTCTCCGACTGTCCTGGGCACACAAACTCGATGGTTAAGATTTGAAATGGAACTTTCACTGTTTTTTGTGACTTCCTAATATTCGTTGTCTCACTACTGTGTCTCAACGAAAAAATCGTGATTGCGTAGTAGGTCGTTACTCCTCCTACCCAATTTCCTACCTCTCAAGTCTCTATTGCTCCAGAAATCTAGTAACGTCCTCTACTCCACTCCCCACTACTCCTGGGGTTGGTTCCTTCCCCGACCCTGTCTTCTCGTCTCCTCTGTGTCCTTGTCCCGGAAAGGTTGACGTCCGGGTTGGATGATCACTCAGCATTGTCGTTAGTTACCTATTATCGGTCCGAAGTAATTGTTTATCCTTTTTTATATAACTACATGGTGTGTCGAGGATGTACTTAGTCCCGAAACCTTTCTTTTGTGTGTGTGTGTGTGTGTGTGTTGAAGTTAATAGATGGTTTTGTCTAGTAACTTATAATTATGTCTATTATTAGATGATGATAAATTCAATAATTTATACCCATACAAACATACTTATATCAATATAACTCAGTCCTATATTTTAATTCAAAAAGACTTCTAGTACTTATTTTTATAAACTTTGTATGGCTGAATCTCTGATCAAGTCTTATCCGGAACCATTGGTAAACCTGTTCTACTCTCCGATGTTCTTTTTTTTACACCGATCCAACTGTTATCGATAAGTCCATGCAAATCGAAACCCTGTATTTCAACTTCCTCAAATACGGGGCGGGGTGGGGGACTCTTCGATATGTCCTTTATTTGCCCTTTGACGAGATCCTACCTCCTTTCTTCGACTCCGACGTTGCTACCTAGAACCCCGACAGTCCCGTAAGCACTAGTTCCTTAGGAACCCTTCACGGTGGGAGTGTACCTCTCTTATACACCTCACACTTGTCGTTTCCCGTCTTCACTCCTGTGGGCCCCCGTGTGGTCTCACACTCTTGTGGTCGTTCGTCTCCTTCTTCAGGACCGGTCTTTCAATCCTCCCTTTGGTCTGAAGGTTTCTGGGTTCTCCTCAAAGTCCTTCTACCTCGGGTCAACAAGTCTACGTCGCGTTTCCGGAACATTCAAACTCCGGTTTCTGAGATGTCAACCATTGACGCCGAAGTACTCTTGTTAGACCCCCTTTATTACCCGTCTTCATCCGAAGGGACCACCGAGTCTGTCGTTTCTCAGACGGACGTCACGTCTTCTGGGCCGAAGTCAGGGACCCAGGTCCTCTAGGAGACCTCTTCCTTTACCGTTGGGTGAGATCATAAGAACGGACCTTTTAGGGTACCTACCTCCTCGGACCCTCCGATGTCAGGTACCCCAACATTTCTTAGCCTGCACCGACTCGCTAAAGTGAAGTGAAGTTACCCGTCTTCATCTAACTGATTGACGTGGTCAAACGTGTCCTAACCCCCCAAAGAACGATGTACCGTGAAAGTTACGATTGTGACCTGTCACGATACGTTTGACCCTACCAACCAGTGGAATCCTGAGTTTTATCAATTCCAAATTCAACGTCCACTCTACCTCCTTTTTCGCACCTAAGAAAAAGACTCTCTGAGGTTGAGATTTTTCTTCTTACATCTCATTATAAGGGACATCTCTTCCTTTGTCCTAGTTGTCAAAATCTGAAGAAATAAGGAGGAGAAAGAATGAAATTTCGGTACGATTTCCGAATCAAGATGTTACTTTTCTTGGTCACTCCTACTCCAACGTCGACATTCTCTGATCCCTATTAACTACCCCGTCGTAGAACAGGAGTTCTTCGTCTTCTCCGTCTGCGACTCAGGACTTCCTTCTTCCAGGGTGGACGAACTCTCTTTTAAGGTACACACATTCGCCCCTACCCTTTAGTTTCCCCTAATGTTGTCTACGAAAGGTAGAACAGTCCTGTACCTCACTCCTCTGTCCACCCTGACTCCGAACTTCCCTCTACTCGTTTCCGCACCTTGTCGACAAGTCTACATTCTTCTGATTTTGTGTAAGGTCCTTTGTTCCTTACGGGTCGACTCTACCCCTCAGTACTTGTACGTCTCATGTTACATTAATAATAATGATTGATTCGATTCCAGGGGTCGGACAGGTTTCAGTATGTTGACGTTCGTATAATATTGTATAAAGGTAAGAACTTTTTATAGACTACGACAAAATCAGAGACTCAGTACAGGTTGCGAAACACCGGGGAACCTGATATCGGGTGTTTCGAGGAGATAGGTGTCCTAAAGGGTCCGTTCTTATGACCTCACCCAACGGTAAAGGAAGAAATCCCCTAGAAGAACTGGGTCCCTAGTTTGGGTGTAGAGAAGGAATGTCCATCTAAGAAAGGTAACTCGGTTCCTTCGCGGAACTTTTTTAGATGGTAACGTGAATTCTTAACAGATACCCGTTCATATACCAATTTGTCCTCTGTTTTTATGAACGATTTGTCCGAAGTCCCTTTTTACTGTACTCTCTTTCGTTGTCACACAAGTCGGAAACCGTCCTGACAATGATTTACCCGTGAGGAGTGTCATGACGACATCCCCCGTGTTAGGCTGTGTGTACTCGGGTCCGACTTTTCATTGTGTCCCTCGTCTTAGTCTCTAGCCCGTCAAACCTTGGATGTCTCCCCGGTTCGTGTGTAAGGGTCGTGGGACCTACCGAACCGTGGAACTGGATTACGGTTCAGAACCGACGGACTATGATTCTTGAGAGAGAGGAAGAACCACCCGTAAATATGTATGGGATACGGTTTAGGGGTACTATTAGGAAACTCTATCAAGAGGTCGAAACGGTTGCCCCTTCTGACACAAAGTTATACCAATTGATCAGGTACTGACCATTTAATCGTCCCTACTCTACATCGATTCGACTGACTGAATCGGGGAGGGAAACGGGAAGAAATAAAAGTGGGCATTGTTACTCCTATTATTGTTATAGATTCGTCTCCGGAAACAATCATAATTTACTCTAGTGCATACACTTTCACGGTCCGTGGGGGTGTCTGCGACGAGTAAATAAACAGGTCGTGTCGTCAAAAGTTGACCATCATTAAAACGGGGGTCCCCTAGACACCCGTTACCCCTATAAAAACTAACAGTGTTCATCCCCCTACGATAACCAGAGATCACCCATGTCCGGTCCCTACGACGATTTTCAAGATGACACGTGTTGGGGGTGTTGTTTCTTAAGTGGACGGGTTTTACAGTCACCACCACTCCATCTGGGGACGATCGTCGTATTACGTCTCCTGACCCTTAGTATGTGCGATTGTTTCGTGTTGTCCCAGAGTGTTCATTGTCCAGCGTCACTATCCTACGAACATCTAGACCTAGAACCTGGGTGATGCACGAAAACCGTTCCATAAATTGGACAGACGTAGAATGGAAAGTTTACCCCTAGTATTATCATATTTCAGTGGAGTTATTCAATTTAATAACGACTTATTAAAAGACGATCGTGTTACTTTAATGAGTGAACAGTGGTGGAACTTTAAATTATCTGTGGTTCACAGACTTCTACGGTTCCCAAGAAAAGTATCAATTGTTCCGAGCGACGACATAAAGGGCATCACGGAAGAGTTCTGTCGAAAAGAAGTCTTCACTGAAGTCCTATCGTAACTTTCAACAGACGGTACCGAGTCATGGTAAACAAGAAAGGGGTTTAAGAAAAGACTTTTCTACCGTCATGAAAACTAAATGTGTTTGTGACTGGATCTAAGATTTTAGAAAACGGATTGTGACCCAAAGTTGAAAGAGGGTACATCTGTGAGAATGGGAGATAGAACCGATGGACTTGTCTTCGTCGAGAGACGAGATGTTATATTGGTCATCCGTTATAGAAGATAACTTCCCCACAACCAGAGAGCTGTAAAAGTGGTCTTTTCAGATGTCTTGACTTCCCGGGGGAAAGAAGAAAGGTCACCGAGTAAAGGGTGGGTGAGAAAGGAGGAGACGGGGAGTTGGTAGGACGATATGACGGTGAAGTACCGACCAATTTTATACAGAGAAAAGGGGTTAGAGGGATACTATTAGTCTAGTCTGAGGAGAGGTCCCGAGGAAGTCCAAGATAAGTAGTTTGGACGATAGGTCCCTTCTGAGGAAGCCTTTGAAGTGTGGAAGGGATGAGGGAAAGATCCTCTCTTACATGCAGATCCCTCACTCCTTCGTGTCTGTCCGTCTTTGGTTGTCTACCGCCCCCCTTCTCCTCCTTTCTCCCATCTCTCTCGTGTCGAACATTCCCTTTTCCGTTTGTCTAGTCGGTCGTTTCTCGTACCCCGAGTGTTGGGATTACCGAAGGTACACATCTTTTGTAAATAGATACACGTATTTTAGGTATGTGGACGTCATGGTTAGGTTGTTGCCCTCCACCCCATCCGAGTTCCGTACAATCCATAAAAGGGAGACTCGATGGGTTGTTCGTCATTTTCTCACTTTTCGTCTCCTGATAACAGTAGGGGTGGGAGACTCTATTCCTTTGAACCTACGTTTCTACAATATTAACCGGATCAGAGGTGGAGGGTTCCTCTTCCGTTACCGTTGAGTGGGTTCATGAGAACGGACCTTTTAGGGTACCTACCTCCTCGGACCATCCGACGTCAGGTGCCCCACCGATTCCCAGCTAGTCCTGACTCGTAGAAGTGAAAGTGAAAAGTGAAAGTACGTAACCTCTTCCTTTACCGTTGCGTGAGGTCATCATAACGGACCTCTTAGGGTCCCTGTCTCCTCGGATCACCCGACGGTAGATACCCCAGTGTGTCTCAGCCTGTGCTGACTTCACTGGATCGGTGGAGGGTTTCACCGACTTCGTACCCTTTTGCTCTCTTTATCTGAGGTCCAAACGACTGAAAGAGGGTATGGTTTTTAGAAGTTCTTTTCGGGTGTCCTTTTTTTTGTAGTCTCTCTCGTTACTCTCAGGTCTTTTTCTCTTTACTTGTTGTCGTGACTATTCTTACCCTCTCTATTTCTCTACCTTCTTTGTTCCCCCCACCTTCTTTTTGTCCGCCTTTTTACTGTCTCTGACTGGGGCCAGGGGTTGGCCCCTAGTCATTTCCCTCCCAGCGCCACCGTGTGACCGGAGTGCAGGAGTTATTGTGACAGTGATTGTTCCGTTTCTCTGGTGTGTCCTTTGGTAGGAGATTCTTCTGTGGGTTTAGTTATTGTTGTATGGAGACGAGGTCAGAAAAGTTATGTCTGAAATTAAGTGTTGCGCGAGTTTCCCCTCCCTTCCCCTCTCGGGTCTCGTGACAACCCTTCCCCGATAATGTGATTTGTGTGATTGGAAAACTACTTTTCAACTGTTTCCCTTTCCCCCGACGTCTTCGGTGGAGGACGGGGAAGACGGTAGGGGTGGGGTAAGGGGGTAGGGCAGAACCAAAGAACCGAGCTAACTAAGCCATTCTTGGATAGTTGCCGAAAAAAAAAAAAAAAATTTGTACTCCGACACCAATTTTGTTGGGGGTTGAGGAAAAGTAGAGAAAAAGACTTCAAAGAAAATAATTAGTTTAAAAATTTTAGGGCAAAGTTGAGGTGCACGTAAACTGCCAGCAAGAATTCCGAGCCCTCTCTGGGTCTCGCCCCTCGGGGTTCGCGTCACAGACGACACCTTCTTCCCACGTCGCGTCAGTCAGGGCCCCGCGGGGGAGGAGCGGCCCGCGGGGAAGGGTTCGGGGCAGCCCAGAGGTTTCCGGCCCCTTGCGGCACGCCGACATCGGGCGCGACATCAGCATCCTGTGGACAACCCCGCCGCCGCCGCCGCCGCGGCCCCCGTCTCGCGTCAGACTCTTCTTCCCTCGCTTGCTCCGGTTCTCCGGCCCGGGCAGCAGGGGAGGCCCTCTCAGGCGCCGCCGCCCCATTTGCCTCGCGTTCCCGAGCAAGTTCCAGTTCGGTGGCGGCCCGCGCCCGTCCCCGCCGAAGAACCAGCGCCCCGGCGGGCCCCGCGAGGTCCCGAGCCCCATGTCATCCGAGGGGTGGTAGCGCCCGACCCTGAGTTTCTCCGGCCCGAGGTCGAGGCCCCCAGGGGCGTCCTGCCACCGGGGCCGCCCCTTGTGTAGCTCTCCGAGGCGCCGTTCATCCCGTGGGCGGAGCCACGGGCGCGGCATCAGCCCGGGGTCTTCGAGCTTCTTGAGCCGCCGGAGACTCGGGAAGAGGTTCAGTGGGTCCGAGTGCGGCCCGGGGCTGCCCGGCGTGGGCGGCGGCGGCGGCGGGCGGGCCCTGCCGAGCCACTTCTTCCTGCCGCCGTCCAACGCTCGGGCGTCGCCCTGGAAGGACCTCGGTCCCTGGCGGCCCGGCGGGCGCCTCGGCCGGCACAGGGGAGGGTGCTCGGGCCGGCGCCCGCGGCGGAGGCGTCGGGACCGGCCTAGCCGCGGGGGCCCCTGCACCGCGTCGCTCAGCTTCTCGCGCCGGTCCGAGGCCGAGACGTCCGACCGCCGTCGACGCCGGACGCTTCGGAGGGCGGCCCCTCGGCGGAACGGCACCCGGCCCTGGCCCTGTCAGACCCGCGGCCGCTCGCCCGCGAACCGTCCGTACAGCCGCCGCGGGCCCCTCCCGCCCGGGCCCCCGCGCCGCGGGTACTCCGGCGACGTCGCGAACTAGACGAAGACGTCCATGAACGCCACCAAGTGGAAGGCGAAGCTAAACGGCCCGAACAGGTCCCGGTCGAACTACAACGATCTGCGCCTCAGCTACTTCGACTCGTCCAGCGCCCACCGGAGCGCGCGCAGGGGCGAGAGCCGCGGGCGGTCGTCGCTCGGGCGGCCGCAGGGCCAGAGGAGTAGGAGCTTTGTCGTCGGGAACAGGTCCCGAGGCTTCCGCGGAGGGTCGGGCAGTCCCCTCGGGGGCTTCGGCTTCCCCTGCTTCCCCACGCACGACTCCTCGCGGCGGACCTGACGGTAGCGGAGGCGAGGCCCCGCCGGCCCCGCGGCGGCCGGCGAAGGGCGGGCGGCGGGTCCGGGCCGACGGCGGGACCGCGCCACGCGCGCCCCATCGAAGGAGCAAGCCCCGGCCGAGCGACGAGCCGGAGGGCCCCCTCGAGTAATCCAGAACATTCGCTCCCCTCCTCCCTCCCTCGCGCGCCGCTGGCGGGGCCACCGCTTCCCCTCCCCGAATGAATCGGCCCGAATCAGCTCCTCAGCCCCGCTTCCCCAGCGAAAAGATCAAAAGATCCGAAAGAGTTCGAGTAGAAGAATTGGGGAATCAAAGGGAAGCGGGGCGCGCAAAGAGAACCGGTCGAGGTCGGCGTTCTACACTTCTACCCCACCGCGCACGAGGTTGAGGTCGAGGATATGTTGGTGTGGGCCCGCACCCCGTGAGAGGGATTCCGACTCTTCCGTTCTTCTGTGCTCCCAAAGTTGGGGTCGAGATCAATATTATCATTGGTGGCCGATGCCTCGAACCCTCGAAGGGTCTACCGCGATCACCATTTCTTGGACGGATCGGTACGTCCTCTACATTCTTTAGGTCCACGTTAGGGGACCCAACCCTGCTAAGTTCCCCTCCTCTCGTGCCGTTGGGTGAGGTCATAAGAACGGACCTTTGCGGGTACCTGCCTCCTCGGACCGCCCCGATACCAGGTATCCCATCGTTTCTCAACCTGTGCTGACTCCGTTGAATTGTGTGTGGTCCTTGAACGAATACGGTCCGTGACAGGGACGTGATGGAGTAAATTGGAAACTTGTTATCAGGAAACTTCATGGATAATAGTGATAGGTTGTTTCCTCCTCTGACTCGGAGTCTCTCAAAGTCCCTCAACCGGTTTCGATATAGGTCAGGTCCGACTGAGGTTTTGATAAGGATTCTGGAACTGTTTTGGATCCAAGAAAGAACCGGAGCCCGAAGGAGGGGATAGTCTACCTTTTTCCTTCGATCACAGAGATGTTCCAGATCGGGACCAGGATTCTAAGCTTGAGCTATAAGTCTAAAAGTAAGAGTTGAGACTACGAGTAAGAAGATGGGAAATTAACAATGTCCGTTGTCAAATGTCGTCGAACTCCGGTCGCGAGTTGAGTAGAAAATAATCATCAACTATCTCCTCCGTTCCCTCTTTCAGTGAGGGTGATTCGGTCGACCACGAAATCTCTTTCTCGGAACACACACATGCTTTGAGAGTCATAGAATTCCGTTTTATACCTGGTCTTGGAGAGGGGATACACAGTTTGGTAAATCCAACGGGAAAACCTTGAAGACAACGTAAAGTTCTTAGAGGAACTTCAAGTAAATCTGGGTGAGAGTGGACCCGTTCGAAGAATCCTCACCTTTTTACTCACTATACCGTCTCGTACTGTCTACTAAGTCTTTCTGAACCCAAGACTAGAATCGGAGTGGTGAGTCGGGGAGACACAACCCAACTTTAGGATGGAGACTACTCATGTATTGAAACCCGTTTGGTCGACTGGAAAGAGACGGAATCGAGTGTGTACAATTTATGTCCAATCCAACGGGTGGAGTGTCCCGTGAACAGTAGAAATTTCCTTTGTAGAACGCCTTTTTAGGAATAGACAATTGACAAGATATCGGACTCATAAACGGGAATAAAGAAATTTTGTGTTTTTCCACTGATACAAAGGAATGTACCTGTAACTTATACGTTATCTTGTGAAGTTAGTGTTCCACAAGGACTCCCAAATCACTCCAATGTATACTTCTACGACACACACACTATGTCACAAGGGATTTATTCAATAATATCAAATCCACGTCCCAGATGGCTCCCGTCTATATTTGGTAGAGAAATTTTTGAGGAATGAAATTCGGAGTAAAAAGTCCTACATCGTTTTGGCAAAAACCCATGGGACTTCCGTGTCGGAATGGTTTCCTCTTTCCCGGTCTATTTGTGAAAAGTAAACCCTCTACTTCATGAAAAGGGTTCGACTGTACGGTTTCGTTTGAAAAAAACTTTTTGAGTTCAACCGAGTTAATATTACATGGAAAGGAAACTCAATGTGTGTTCTAAAACAGGAGGTACTAACCTGACAAAATAACAACCACTGGAACGTGAGTCTTTTAACATACCTGAACAGCGACTCGAGGTAAAGTGGGGGGGAGTCTACACCTACAGTCGTGAAGGGAAAGGGACAGTCGTCCTGGGAAGGTAGCTGGAGACCGTTGGTTCTCATGATTGAGATAAAAAATTTGAAGAAAGTTGACTCGTCGAGAATGTTTAGGGTTCTGTCTCTAACATATCCTGTTATATAAATTAACTGTAGAAATCAGACTTTTTTTTAGAGAGAATCAAGGGTCTCAATCGATTCGGGAGTGTATTAGTATAAGTTCTACTTACCTTATACTTTTATAAGTATATATTTTCTGACAAAGGTCTAGTAACCTCAAGACTCGTAGTTTTAACTAAACCGTAATCTACTCCTATCCAAGTTTAAGACCGGACGGTGGACGCTCCGCTCACGGGGACCCGTTCAGTCAGACGGAAAGATTTCGACAAAGAAGTAGACGTTTACCCTCACCAAGATTGATAGGAGTCTCAGAAACACTCTTAATCCATTTGCATCTCCGTCCATCATAGAGACTCAGAACGAACAAAATAGACACGTTACCTCTAGTAGAGTTGAGGAGTCCTAACATCCCTCTACCATATACACTTTCGAGGACCGTGTTTTATCGTCGAGTTGTTTACGGGCACAAAAAATAAGGAGGCGAGTGAAGAATGGTTATATAGAGGGATATTTTAGTTGTAGTAAACAAGAAAGGAGGTTGTTTTACTCACTGATAAAAGGTTACGTTCTTTCGTCAATATGAAAGTCCAACATCTTTGAATCTTTGTCTGTCACATTATCTCACGGCTTTAATCTTGGTTTCTAACTCTGACCTCGGTCATATGGAAAAGTAATAGGTAGACCGATATTTTTAAATGAATTTTGGGATATGGAGTTATAAGGGTAGATATTTTACCCTTATTAATACATTTAAATTATTCCGATAACACCCGTTTCCTCCATTCTGATATGTTACCTCTTTTCTGTGGAAAAGTTGTTCACCACGATCCTTTTGACCTGTTAATGTACATTTTCTTACTTTGATCCTGTGAAGGATTGTGGTATGTGTTTTTATTTGAGTTTGCCTAATTTCCGAATTTACATTCCGGTCTTTGATGTTTCTAGAACCTCCTTTTGTTTTAGTCATGAGAGAAACTGTATTTAGTGTCGTTCTAGGAGAAACTGGGTGGAGGATCTGATTACTGTTATTTTTGTTTTTATTCGTTTACCCTGGATTAATTTGAATTTTCGAAAATGTGTCGTTTCTTTTGTTGTTTATTTATTTTTCTAGCTATTCTGATAACACTTTTAGTCACTCTATTACCTTTACCTTCAAGAAACAGTTGGTATTTCAAGATATATGTTTATATTCTGGAGTATCGAATCTTCAAGGTGTCGGATTTAGTGTCTTAACTAGGAATACATATTTTATAGGTAAGTTAGTGAATAAGTAAGTTGGTTTTCTATTACTGTGGTTGTTATACGAGTCGTGACACGATCATGACACCTATGTCTCTGTTCTTCGGTACTAAGGATGGGAAAGACCACCTTTCTGTCTGTACGTTTGTTCGGTAACATTATATTACACTATGAAGAGTTATCTTCATTTAATTTCCATGTTATCAACTACTCTAATTTCTGGAAGTTCAACAGGTCTCCTTCTTCGGACGTATTTGTCCATGTTAAACTCGGTGCTGAACTTACTATGTAAACACATGTGGTTCGTTTGTTCACTGTAGAGACCTTGTCGGTCCGTCTTCCTACCAGTATGTTTTCGTAAACACAAATACCTTTTGATATTTATTTTTCTGTTGTTACTTGTTGAAGACGAACTTTATTGAGATATGGACTCTGGTTTATTTAGGAGTCTCGAAGGTTTCACGTCGATTCAACGAGTACACCTGGGGTGGAACACCAGAGTCAACAAAAGAAGTAGAGGAAACGTCTTCTCGAGATAAGGTCTACCTTACTCAAAGTCGTTTCAGCCACCGGACACGGACGGCCGGGTAGTCGGGGAGGAGGATGTGGGACTCACTCGTCCGAGTGAACTGACCAAACTGTAGTTAGGTAAGGTGAAGGAGACCCCGCCTCCCTGGACCGAAGTCGGACGTACTCCCGGAGAGACGTCTCGAGGTTTGACTCGAGAAAACGGGGTGACTATGGATTACGACTCGCTCACCCTAATCAGAGGAACCCTTGGTTCGGGGGGTCCCTGAGTTCCCGACTTGAGCGGGGTTTAGCAAACCCTCTTAACTCTAAAGTATAACAAGAAAATGTGAACCTAAAGTCCTGTAATGACTCTGTTTCCGGGTGGACTCTCGACGGAGGAAAGAACACTCATTTATATCGTCGCCCTAGTTTTCGACTGAATGAATAAAACAAAAGGAGAAACATTGAAATTAGTATAAGGGACGTCCTGTTAGAATCACGAGTCTCTACAGTCCTTACATGTAAGTATTTCCCTCTTTATTAATACGTAGAAAAAGAGAGAGAAAAGGAGAAGGGTACGGTTAACGAACAGTGAGTGATGAAACCTTTGGAGTCTATTTTGTTTAGTTAAGGAGTTAAAGTGGTACGTTAAATATTTCCTAGTCAAAGTAGTGCCTTATTACAATGGAATGTTTAATACGTGAGAAGTTTTACATAGAGAATAAAAGAAAGAGTAGGAAAGGAGGTAGGAAGGCCAGGTCGACTGCAACTGATACGACCGGACCTACTAGGTTCCACCGCAGTAACCTACTGTACTGAAGTGGACACGGATGCACCCGCTAGACAACCAAATGGTCATGAGTCTGAGGAATGTACCTTCGGACCCTTAGGGTCTCTGTCACAACGTTCTCCGTAGACAGCCCGTAAGACGCTGGACCGAGGTCTTAAGGGTCTTGTAGTGAAAGTGGTGTAAGATAACCAGTTTGTTTAGTGATTCCGGACAAGGGCTCCTCCCTTTAATCTTAGATCGAGAGTTACCTTCTTTGTAGTTTCTTAGACAAACCAAACACAGAATTTAGAGAAAAGTAGATATAGTGGGAGGGAAAAAGAAAAGGGAAGTCAACCAAATAACTCCTTCGACCAGTAATCGAGCAGTAGAAGAGGGTGTAAGACCTAAACCAACCAACGTCGGAAGAGGAACCGTAGTAAATTATGCAAAGAGACTGGGGACATAAAGGACTTTTACTCTTCATCTACATCCCCAAACCAGTTTAAGTATAAGAAAAAATACGATACACGAGTGTGTGTGTGTATATGTGTGATATTTTATATGCGATGTTACATATACAAAGTCTTATTGTTACGGTTATAAGAATGATTATTAATGATGTTTAAAAAGGAAAAAAAGGTAATAAAACAGGAGTTTTATATAGGGTGATTACTATTTGTCAGGTTAATGATACAAAATTTAAGTGAAAAATTTTAGGAGAGACACACCAATACGGTAGTCAAGTGATGTATTAACTTAATCCAATCCAAATAAACAAAATGAAACGAAATATATTTTAAGGAAATATTTAGAAATAAAACAAAATATCAAAAAAATTTTTCAATCTACCAAAGTTTCAGTTTTGATATGGTGTTCTATACAAGTTTCTCTCGGTCGAAGATAACACCCGGGAGATGGGATAAGAGAGGGGAGAAGGATATCCATTAACAACAACAAAACTAAACAAACTCAAGTCCGAATAAGAAAAATCAATTATATAAATAATATGTAAAAGGAGAAGGAAAAAAAAATTGAATTGTTATTACGTAGAGGGAAGTAAAAAATATCAACACATCATAGGGTGACCCACCGAGATGGTGGTAAATAAACAATACTAATTGAATGAACCCAAAAAGATCTGGAAAATATAATATTTAACACGACGTTACTTATCGAGGTTACATTTTGGTTCCAGAGTTGATGACCAGACCACGAGGAAAGTATTATAACCATACCAATATTTTTGTTCCGTATATGATTAAATGTAAAGTAGGGAAAAAAGTAAATAAATTGTAAATAACTTGAGTCTGATACACAATCTTTCGTAATACTTAAACCTCCTTATATTTCTAAGTATTTCGTTTCAGGATGGAAGTTTCTTAGGTACTGAACCATCTGTTACGTCTGTGTATAAGTTGTCTATCGTTTCGGTATATTTTATTTCACGTTCGTTTTGTGACTCCCCAGTTATCTCTTTGGGTGATCCTATTTCCTTTAACCCTTCCTGTGTGACTAACATACTGTAAACTTATGTCACCTTTCTCATCTTAAAGGGTTTCATGTATTTCTGTCTGTGAGCTATGTCTGACGTGTCTTTATCAAGATTACAAATAGAGAGAAATCGATCCTAGAAAAGTAAAAATGTTTCTCTTACATAATTACATAATAAATAAACATATGTAATATATAAATCAATTTTATAATTAAGAAGTTGACTTACACCTACCGTAAAAGTTACTCAGTACTCATAAAGATATAAGGACCTGTACGTATCCTTTTATCATCCTCTGATGTGATTTACCCGACCCTAATAGTTTTATGATTTACACTTCGGTTCTCTGTTATACTTGAGACATCACCCGGAGAAAGAAAGGTATAGAGAACTCTATAACAACCCGATCCAAGTACAGTTTCCTTTTATTCTGGACCTCTCTTTTCTGGATCTAAATTCCAAACCTAGATCACAAATTTACGTAAAACAAATATCTTATTTAATAATAAGATAAGATGAAGTAAAGTCTTTTTTTAAATCTGGTTAATACTCTAATACATTTTACGTTACTTTATTGTGTTGAGTTTGACCTTTAGTCACGGGTTTAAAACCAAGGATTATGGTAAGGGGTTATTTTCCTTGGTCTGGAGAAACTCTTTACCGATTAAGATCCTGACTTCCATCTCTTACATGTTCTACTGGGACCTTGAAAAAATCATGGTCTTTCATTTCTTCACGAGTTTGGTACAATTTTCTCTGTGTCCCCGGTTGATTTTCTCAAGGGTTATTGGTTTCAACCTTGTTAAATTCGTTGTTCTATTTTTACATTATTACCTAATGTTCGGTTTCTTATTTTATTTATAAGTAATCAGGTATGATTACACTTACTAACTTATTTATTTATTCACCTCTTATTATCGATTTAGAGGGTACTTCTTCCCAAGGTTTAATAAATATATTTATGAGACGACAGTTCGTCCGTGTCATATTGAAGAGTACGAAATTCACACTGAAATAACATCGATGGAAGAAGGTTTCTTTCGTCGCACCTTTTTTCCCCCTTTTCTTACTAAAGTCTCATTTCCTTGGACCGTTTGTCGTGAAATCGGTCCATTAGTTTCAATTGTTGTCACATTATAACAATCATATATGGGAACTATCCTACACTACTCTTACCGTGAAATGAAGACACCAAATGGGTTTTTCGACAACGACGGTAAATTAGTACTCTTTTCGTTTAGTCTTTTTAGAGTTGACTTCCCTTAAGATGTTTTATGAACTGGTCATGGGGAGGTGTGACGGTTCCTGTGGACCCTTCACACGTTTTTTTTTGTTCCCTTCAGACGCTTTGACAGTGTCTGTTCTTCTGGGATTCTGTCTTGACATTACATCAGAGGATCTACCCTAGGGTTTCGTCTGTTTTCCTATAATCTATTTGATTCCTATAGATTTGATATCTGAAACCGATTATTACTCCATAGGTGTAACCAAGTATTCAACGTCTTTTACACGGGATCATTACATTTTATCATTGTTATCCATTCCTTTGTCCTATGTCCTGTATATCTTTGAAGAGATACGGTAAAAACGTTAAAAAGACACTTAGATTTTGGTAATAATTTATTTTCCGAATAAAATTTTTTCTTTTTCTATCCTCCCAAAGTACTTCTTTATTTTTACATTTCATAATTCACCCTGGTTCTTACTGTAATTTGGAACGTTTGTTTATATAGGAACACTTTAGTAACGTTAGAACCGAGATCAGAAGGATTCTTAGTTACTCTTTTCACTTTAGATCAGTCAATGGTATTAATTGTGATGGGTTTTCTATTTTCTTTTGGTTAACAAATCCTATTTATGACCCAATCGGTTTTCAAGCAAGTCCGAAAAGACATTCTACCATACCTTTTTGGTCTTGTTTGGACTTGGAAAAACCGGTTGGGTTATCTTCCTAGGAATCATGGTCTCGGTCGGTTCATAAAAAGAGTTCCCAGGACTACTTCTCCTTTTACATTTTATCTTACTTGTTAGAAGTAT
Organism: Capra ibex; assembly: GCA_006410555.1. Taxonomy (NCBI): domain Eukaryota; kingdom Metazoa; phylum Chordata; class Mammalia; order Artiodactyla; family Bovidae; genus Capra; species Capra ibex. The sequence continues at coordinate 11,476,295 of SJYO01038983.1, read as the reverse complement.
GTGTGTCGACACCGACCAGAAACACTATTGTCGGGATTTCCTTAGTGACTAGGGACCCAGGTTCGAGGAAACGACATACTGTAATGGGGAGAAGGTAATACTCGATCAGACAAAGAGGTGTGGAAACTTAGACACGCCTTCTGTCACGTGTTTAACGTTTGGAAACGTCGGAACGTTACATTCTCCGTATCGTCGAAGGTGAAGGTGTGACAACGTTTTGATCCTGGGGTCCGATACTTGTTAGGGTCCTCTTTGTTCCAAGGGGTCTACTCTCGGTCGTGGTGACGGTCTGTCCGGTCACTCTGGGAAAACGTGGGAGGTTTGGGTCAGTTTGGTAGTATATTGACTTCGGTGTACTCTCTAAGGTCCTTTCTGGACGTTCTGTTGGTGAGTATTGGTTATGGTAGTACATTTTAGTACGTAAAACTAAAATCCGGTTATTTAAACCCCTACCAAACAATACGTTTTCAAACTACTCGACAAAAATTTTATTATCGGGAGTGATGGCTTCCTATCATGGTTTGAGGTCATGTAGATAGGTTTCGTTGACTTGTCCTTCAGAAGTAAGGTTGACTTGTGGAACCTTTAGAGAGAACTCGTTCCATTAGGGACGTGACGTGTGAAGTTGACTCTATTACCTACACTTTCGTGAAACGATCGACCTCTCCTAGGATGGTTATCAGTAAACAGGTTTAAAAATTTTTAACGATACCCGAAAGGTCTTATAACGATTTCGTCCCGTCGTTCGTCCTGTACGTAATTTTTTTGTGATATACCCTGAAGGGACCACCAGGTCACCTATTCTTAGACGGACGGTTACGTCCCCTGTACCCAAACTAGGGACCAGGTCCTTCTAAGATGTACGGTGTCTCGTTGATTCGGACGTACCGTGTTGATGACTCGGGTGTACGGAGTTGGGGACTTCGGACGTTCGGGTCTCGGACACGAGGTGCCGTCACTCTTCGGGTACGTGACGTCACTTCTCGTCGAGGACGAGTGGTGTTGACCTCCTTCGGGTACGTCGTTGTTTCTGGGTCGCGTTGGTTTTTATTTTCGTTTATTTATTTAAAATTTTTTTTAAAAAAATTCGTTGTCGTTGTGACCTAAGAGGAATGAGACCTATTGGTGATTCAGTCACAAAAGATTTGACACAGAAGATGAGGGATGAAAAGTGGTCACTATTGAGTCGACTAGGGGTCTACCGAACCATAAAAGTTTTCGTTTTCTCGACTGTGTTAAAACACATGTATACCAAGTATTTAAAATTTACTTTTCAATACCGATAGTATCTTTAATCGAAAAAGAAATATTAGTGTAGGATCACCAATGTGTACACAAAGTTTCTGATGTACATAAAAAAACCGATTTAATGCACTAGTCAATTATCTACGTCAAAGGTGGAGTAAATTCATTAAAAGTATAGTATCAAAAATAACCAATGTAAAAGTAAAAGAAGTTACAATGTATAATATAGACATAGAATTTATATACTTTCGTATAGTTACCGAAGTTTCGTCAAAAATATCGTGATTTTATCACTCTTTTTATAAATTTTGTAATATTTATGTATACTATTTATTCTGTTTAATTTTATATTTTATATGTACGACCGTATTTGTATATACATTCATATTATTAAACATATTCTTGACGTTTTTCTTTCCTTCTTCCTTAAACCTTTGATCGACTAAACTCCGTGTCTTGGGTCCTTTCGGAGTCATGAACTCTTTCATCCTCACTCCTTTTCCTTTTTATCCTCTTAACCGATTTTCAGATATATTCTTAGTTAATTTTCATTTAGTCTGTCCTCTTTCTGTTTACGGTATACTGTTACGAAGATACACCTTAGAAATTTTTACCATGTTCACTTGGATAAATGTTTCGTCTTTAACTCAGTGTCTACATCTTTTATTTGAATGTCAATGACTCCCTCTTTTTCCCTCCGTACCCCATTTAACGTTCTAGTCCTAACTGTATATATGTGATGATGTATCTTTCATCTATTGATTATTATTCGATGACAGATCGTGGCCCTTGAGATGAGTTATGAGATATTACTGTATATACCTTTTTCTTATATTTCACATAAACATGTATATATACATATTGACTGAAACGACATGTCGTCTTTGATTGTCTTGTAACATTTAGTTATGAGGTTAACATTTTTTTTTTTTTTTGAGGTTAACATTTTTTTTTTTAACATTTTTTTGAAGTTAAATTTAAAAAAAATTTCCTTCTTTAATCTAAAGTTCTAGGGGAAGGGGTGGGGTATGACAGTAGGTTGACTTTTTGTTCTAAAAAGAAAGGATACCTTAACTTGAAGTTACCAAGATGACATCCCCTAAGATACACAACTGTGTTACATCTCACTCGTTACTGTGTGATGATTTTTGTTTCCCTAATTTACTCTAAAATGGAATACTTATTTCTCGTTACTGGGAGTAAAAAAGTTAGTCAAAGATCTTATAAACGTCTTTCAGTATATGGGGGGTTAACCTTATCAGAAGAGACTTCCCAATTATCGTGTTCTCTTTCCTGACCCACCCAAAGGTTATTCGAAAAAACGATAGGTGAGAATTTATATTTAACAGTAGGTTGCAAGTAGTTTGTCAAACCGTTACAGAGGTTGTGTCTATTGTCTCTGGTTTTTTTCTTTATATAATCCTCCTCTCTTAGGGTCTCCTTTATTTATTACGTTTTTTGTTTTCTTTTGAAAGTATATTTAATATAAAGTTTCTCTATTTTATTCCAATTTCTAATTTCTTTATTTTTTATAGCGTTGGTACTTTGTTTTTAATCTACGATGTTTAGTTCCTCCCCTCATTTAGTTTTCATTCTTTCAAGAGAATCTTTAGATACTAATAAATAAAAATTTTTAGTTATCTCTCTAACCTTCCATTTCAATTCCTTTAAAGGATTCTACTTGTTTTTCACTTTCTTTACAAGTTGTAATTTTGATATCCCTAAACCCTATTTTACTTCCTCTTTTATGATAATTTCTTTATTTTGTTCCTTTACAATATCCTGACTTCCTATACGTGAGGGTCTAATTATTTTCTTAGGTGATCTACGGATCATTTGAATTTCTGGGGATTGTTTCATGTAATAATATTCAAAGCCTTATAGCTTCTTTTTTCTAGAGAGTCCTCTCTATTTGTAATACATGTTTTTTATTTTAGTTTTATTGTAGTCTGGAGAGTAATTGTTATGACCTTGAACTTTTTGAACCTCACTACGGGAATTTTTAGACTCTTCTTTACTAAAGGACGAATCGTCAGATATGGTTCGAGGTGCTAAGGAGTTTGTATTCCTGTCTTATTGTAAAAGTATATATATTATAGAATACTTTAAAGGAAAAGAGTTCCTTGGTGACTCATTACACGAAGTACTTTTTGTATCTTCTTTTATCATAGGTCTTTTGTTCCCTAGGTAATACCCATCTCAGTTTCTCTTAGGGGCCTGTCACTGTCTCTCTTCTTAGTGGTGTCGGTATATCGTCCGACTCACCACCATTAGTCAGATTTGATCTTGTCCTTTTGCCTTTTAAGGGTCTCTTTCTCCCCTACAACGGTTCTTTTTATTCGCACTCACTAGCTAAAAGAATACATGAACTGTTACTACCATCTCCTACCGTCTATGAGAACGACGAAACTCATAGGATGGGAATAAGAATGGACTGTCTCACGTGAAGGGGGACATCTCCGACTTTTAGTGTCTCAATGTAAAGGGCAAATTGGTGTCGTCCTCGTACTCTCGGTCAGAGTCGGTTACTCCGTAATTCTCGTTAGACGAGAACCTAAAATCTGTCCAGAGGGGAGGGAATATATAAAATTTTTCTCTATTTTCCTCTTTTTCCTTTCTCTTTATGAGGGGAAAGACGGAAACTATATATACACTATGAACCTCGACGTCGTCGGTAGAATTTTGGTACTCCTGAGTTTGGATTTTTTGTTTTTTAGTTGTACGACTCCGACCGTCTCGACTTTATACTTTTCGTGAACTTGGGAGAAACTGTAACATTACAATGACTCAATTGATTGGGGTCTTGAGGGATCGAGGTCTGAAGAAATTCTCATTCTATTATTGTGACAAAACAAATCCGATGAAAATCAACCTATACCACGATGAAACGTTAGTTTTCGTAAGATTTAAGAAATTCTTCCACAAGATGAAGACAATTACACAAATCCCTTCTTATTTTACTTTATATATATCTTTTGATTCGTGAGGGAGTTTTATTCTGTTAATAATTGAGGTCCGTTCCGTTTTTCGACATACTCTTTAAAATTATTTTATATCTCCTTGACACTTGTTATAAATAGATTACTATCTTATTAGTAATTTATTATTAAATTGGTTTGACATAATATTGATGTGACTCTCCTGATCCTTTCCTCTCTCCACCGTATGGGTGTCCACCTTTTCCAAATTCACAAGATATTCATTATCTCAAAAGTCCCGTTCGTCAAAAAATTCCCCATTGTGAATACTTTCCATTTCCCCTCTCTTTTACCTTGACCTGTTTCTTTCGGAGACCTGATGTCACGGCTAGACTCTAGATACTTTCCTTTCCTTTCTCTTTCGACTTAGGTCGTCCCTCCTGGAGTCTGTCAAGGTACCTGGGCTGTTCAGAGACGTTCGGGCCTCCCCTGGAGACCTCGTTTCCACTGAGTCACTTCCTTATTACGTGGTCCGTCTTCACCGATCCGGACACGTAATGGGGAAACGGGTTAGTGACCTACCTCAGTGGAGATCTTCTTACACTGGAGTCGAATCTTCTCGTCCTTCGGACTTGTTCAATTGTGGATTTCCGACAGGTCAGTGACATGAGTCTCGTCGATCCGTTACTTAGGAAAAACTTCTCCCTAGAGGCGTCAAGTAGAGGTACGGACGACGTACTCAAATAAAACTTCGTACATCCGTTTTTATCTTTCTTTTTTATTAAAATTTTTGTAAAGTTCAGTCTTTATCCCTATTCTCCCTTCTTTTAAGATTACAAAGAAAGATTTGGTACGTGAATAAATTAATTATTCAATTTTAAAAGTTAAATTTTTCAGTAAGATATCCTCAAAAGGGTGTTAATGAGATAAGGTTCGTCTTTATTAATATGATATTATGATTATTCCCATAAACATCGTTACAGTTCTCATAAAGAGTTCATGGAATAGAATCGTTGCATAAGTCATGGGACTTATCGGTCCTGATTAGTGCAATCTCGACTTTATAACTGACGAAATACGACTCCTATTCCATTATCCTAAAAATCCTTCTTTTGTCACCTCTTTCGTTGAACTATTGGATTCTTGACTAAAAGAAAAGAAAAATCCACTACCAAAAGAAGTGAATAGGTTCTTTCATCAATTTCCGTGTAATAATTCTTCATAAAGTTTTGATATAGTTGTATAACGTTACCTCGTATTTTTTTCATGAAAGATCTAGGTGTACGTCGGTTTTGACCTTAATCTTTAGGTAAGTAGGGATGGAGAGTTTATTTTATAAGTTCGTATCGTACGAAAATTTTTCATTGTAGAGTACCCTATAACATAATCTTTATAGACATATTAAAAAACCAGAAATATCAACCTGACCCTGAACCATCGAGTCGACTAACTTTTGTTTGTTTGTTTGGACGGACGGTCACCTCCTCTATGTTCTCTGTTCCAAATTAGGGAACCAGGCCTCCTACGGAACTTCTTCCTTTACCGTTGGATGAAGTCATAAGAACGGACCTTTTAGGGTGCCTGTCTCCTCGGATCGTCCGATGTCAGATACCCCAGAGTTTCTCAGTCTGTACTGAACTTGTCCGTACGTACGTATGAGAGTGTATATCCACCTGACCACCAGTCTCTTTTGATCTATCTATCTATCTATTTCTTTCTCTAGGATTACACTCGTTTAGGACCGTAACCATGTCGACGTGTGACGATCGTAGTACTCGGGTTTGAGAACAAAAAAAAAGACGAGGTAGAAGGAATCACATAAAAAAAAGTAAGAACCCATGGAGTATCAACATTCTACTGAATAGGTGAAGGTCTGGAGTTTGGAGATAAAGTTTTTCTGTTTCCCCGAAAAGGAATCCGCGAAATACTGAAATATGTCTTTCCTACCAGACAGATCAGTTTCGATACCAAAAAGGTCATCAGTACATCCCTACACTCTCAACCTGGTATTTCTTTCAACTCGTGGTTTCTTAACTACGAAGACTTAACACCACGACCTCTTCTGAGAACGTTCAGGGAAACTGACGTTCCTCTAGTTTAGTCAGTTAGGATTTCCTTTAATCGGAACTTATAAGTAACCTTCCTGACTACGGCTTCGACTCCGAGGTTATGAAACCGGAGGACTACACTTTTCGGCTAAGTAACCTTTTCTAGGACTACGACCTTTCTACCTCTCATTCTCTTCCCCTGCTGTCTCCTACTCCACCAACCTGCCCTAGTAACTGAGTTGCCTGTACGCAAACTCGTTTGAGTCCCTCTATCACTTCCTGTCCCTTCGGACCATGTCCCTTCGACGTCAGGTACCCTAGCGTTTCTCAGCCTGTACTGACTCACTGACTTATTGCTCAAAGGGAGGGGTCTTTTTGTAGAGTAATGGGACTTGCTCTAATGTACGAATGGTAATATACTGAGTCATTGGTACCCTTTCCTATAATGTTATGAAAGAAATCCTGTTAGTATTGAATGGGGACCTAGTGTGTCTGTAGATGTGAATGACTCTCCCTCCCGAGAAACGAGTTGTGGATTTGTCTATTCACAAGACGATCTTCTTTTTCCCCCGTCCTCTACCGAAACCAATATTTTTCCTGTTCTACGGGGTTAACTAGGTTTATAGGTCTTAACGGATTCTTTTGGTGGTTTGTAAAGGACAGTAAGGGTTGTTGGATGTTGACCCTCAACATTGGTCCGACCTGGGAGACTCCGGAAAGGTTTTATATGAGGGTGGGAACAGGAGGAGGACGGAAAACAGACATCTTTTTAAAATCAGTTTCTTGTTTAAATTAGTCTCTTCGTACTTTTACGTCCTTCTTTCCTTTTGTCAGTCCGTTCTATTTTATTATTATAAAATCGGTGATTTGTTACAGTTTCTGGAAATCAAGAAGGAATTTCTGATATCCATTATAAGACTCAATATAGGAAATTCGACAAGACATGTATGTCTGTGGTGGTGGTCGACCTTCTTCAATTGACTGTGACGGGTGTTCGTACATCCGGGGTCCGACCAACCTTGGTCTTCCAACTACTACGACTGACGGGGAATAGAGTGGTGGTTGGTTAGTCTTCTTACAGGTGCTCGACGAGGAACTAGTGATCCTCTGAGGAGTGATGGGAGAAGTCCCACCCAGTGTGTCAGAACTTCCCGTAATCAGGAGACACGGGGGAAAACGGACCGTTTCGTTATTTTCGAAGGGAAAAGATGAAGTAGGTTTTAAGACAGAGACGCAAAGATAAGTCGTGGTCATTTGTCTCCGGTTCAAAACCGTTGTCCTCATTCTTGAAGATTGAATGATATTTATTTCTTATTCTTTTTAACGGATCCTCATCTTCAACTTCGTTATACACCGACTAGACCTATCAGTAGAACGATTTTTGACGTATACTAAAGTGAGGAGACTATACTTCGTAAAAATAATGAAAAATTTTTGACATAAGAGAACAATATTAGGTACTAATTAAAAAATTGTGAATTTAAAGTAAACGGATTTTAACCACTAGACATAATCATCCCCACTTCAAAGAAAAATTCCATTATTTTTTTTACGAGACCTTAATCTATCACCACTATCAATGTGTTGAAACACCTATATGACTTTTAGTGACTAGACGTACAAAATTTTCCCACCTGAAACCGTGAAGGGACCACCAGGTCACCAATTCTTAGACGGAATGTTACCACCCCTGTCCTCAAACTAGAGACCAGCCTCTTGATCCTACGGTGTATGAAGTCTTGTTGATTCGAGTATTCGACGTTGATGACTCGGGTACGTGAGACCTCGGGTTCGTGGTGAAGATCTCTCAGGTACGTGACGTTGCTTTCTAGGGCATTCTACGTTGTCACTAGAGCACACGGTGTTGATTCTAGGTTGTATCGGTTTATTTATGTACGTAATTATATATAAAATTTTCTGACTTAAAAATAACGTATACTTAATATAGAGTTTGTGTTCTTTTAATCACTGTACGGACACACGACTCAAGGGTGACTCTTCGAGGGGTTGCAGTTTTCCAGCTCTTCCTCGGGTCTTCCGCTAGCTCTCTACCCGTGATCGAGAGACTTCACGACCTCAACCGTCACTCCACCAAGTGAAAGCAACGGACGAAAAGGTCGGTCAAAGTGTCTGACACTTCTCTTGGACTGAGTGTGTCCGACAAGTTCAACAGGACGAAAGACGGCATGTTAGACTAAGGAATAGGTCTGTTACTTTCAGAGGTAAACGATAAGGTTTTAGGAGAGAAGTGTCTCGTGTCGTGACAAGACGGGGTCCTGACGCTTCTTTTAACACGTGACAGGGTGAGAGCTCCTGGGGTTGTAGGTCAGACATTAACACCCTACATATTCCCCAGTACCACTGCGTCTCCAGTCTTCTTATGACCGATCCTCCACTCCCCCCGAAGTGTGTCCGAACTTCAGACCCTACCTTTGACGGTATCCGTTTTCCCTCGTTTTTTGTAAAGCCCACTCCTGTGTCGGTCCAGTCTTATGTGTCTCCATCCTCTGTCTTACATAATCGTGTTGTCACTTTACACATGTGTTTTATACCAAACGTACCCACCCTTGTCGTCCTCTACTCCGACTCAGTCTCCTGTCTCTGAACTTACGGTAAGATTTTTCGACCGTAGTAATATATTCGACCCCCCCTACCTACCTCCTGTGTACGTAGTCTTACCAGTCAAGAAATAAATTCTCTTTCATAAAATATATATATATCGTATCATATATATAAAATATATATAAATAAATATATATCACATATATAAAATTAATATATATCCCTGTAACATAACATATAATATATACCTTATATATATATACATATATATATACGTTACCTTATGATAAATCATTATTTATATGGATATATAAAGTGTTGTATCCCTTATATTGGTTATAAAATATTATTGTTATTTACCTTGTATTGGAAATTTTTAACCCTTAGTGACACAACATGGGGACATTCATCGGTAGTACCAGTTGTTTTCTCAAGTTTTACGTCATGAACCTACGTTAGAGTTTTTGATGTCTTACTAGAGACAAATGTTCCGTTTGGTAAGTTATAGTGTCATTAGGTTCAGATACGGGGTTGGTCATTACGATTTCTTCGACTTCAACTTGTCAAGATACTTCTGGTTGTTCTGGAAAATCTTGATTGTGGGTATTTTCTACAGGAAAAGTAATATCCCCTGACCTTACGTTTTCATCCTTCAGTTCTTTGTGTACCTCATTGTCCTTTTAAACCGGAACCTTATGCCTTACTTCGTCCCGTTTCCGATTATCTCAAAACGGTTCTTTTGCGTGATTAGTATCATTTGTAGGAGAAGGTTGTTGTGTTCTCTTCTGAGATGTGTACCTGTAGTGGTCTACCAGTTGTGGCTTTAGTCTAACTAATATAAGAAACGTCGGTTTCTACCTTTTCGAGATAAGTCAGTTGTTTTTGTTATGGTCCTCGACTGACACCGAGTCTAGTACTTGAGGATTAACGTTTAAGTCTAAATTTAACTTCTTTCATCCCTTTTGGTGATCTGGTAAGTCCATACTGGATTTAGTTTAGGGAATACTAAGATATCACCTTCACTCTTGATCTAAATTCCCTGATCTAGACTATCTATCTCACGGATTACTTGATACCTACGTCCAAGCACTGTAACATGTCCTCTGTCCCTAGTTCTAGTAGGGGTATTTTTCTTTACGTTTTTTCGTTTTACCGACAGACCCCTCCTGAATGTTTATCGACACTTTTCTTCTCTCCGCTTTTCGTTTCCTCTTTTCCTTTCTATATTCGTAGACTTACGTCTCAAGGTTTCTTAGTGTTCTTCTCTATTCTTTCGGAAGGAGTCACTAGCTACCTTTCTTTATCTCCGTTTGTTGTCTTACCCTTTCTGATCTCTAGAGAAGTTCTTTTAATCTCTATGGTTCCCTTTTAAAGTACATTTCTACCGAGTTTTACCATACCTGGATTGTCTTCGTCTTCTATAATTCTTCTCCACCGTTCTTATGTGCCTTCTTGACATGTTTTTTCTAGAATTGTTGGTTCTATTAGTACTACCATATTAGTAAGTGGATCTCGGTCTGTAGGACCTTACACTTCAGTTCACCTGGAATCTTTCGTAGTGATGCTTGTTTCGATCATCTCCACTACCTTAAGGAGGTAAGGAAGTAAACTTTATCACCTCGATAAAGTTTAGGACTTTCTACTACGACACTTTCACGACGTGAGTTATACGGTCGTTTAAACCTTTTGAGCCGTCACCGGTGTCCTGACCTTTTCCAGTCAAAAGTAAGGATAGGGTTTCTTTCCGTTACGGTTTCTTACGAGTTTGATGGCGTGTTAACGTGAGTAGAGTGGGTGAGATCACAAGAACGGACCTCTTAGGGTCACTGCCCCCTCGGACCATCCGACGGCAGATACCCCAGTGTGTCTCAGTCTGTGCTGACTTCACTGAATCGTCATCGTCGTCGTGTACGATCATTTCATTACGAGTTTTAAGAGGTTCGGTCCGAAGTCGTTATGCACTTGGCACTTGAGGGACTACAAGTTCGACCGAAATCTTTTCCGTCTCCTTGATTTATAGTTTAACGGGTGTAGACGACCTAGTACCTTTTTCTTTCTCAAGGTCTTGTTGTAGATGAAGACGAAATAACTGATACGGTTTCGGAAACTGACACACCTAGTGTTATTTGACACCCTTTAAGAAGTTCTTTACCCTTATGGTCTGGTGACTGGACGGAGAACTCTTTGGACATACGTCCAGTCCTTCGTTGTCAATCTTGACCTGTACCTTGTTGTCTGACCAAGGTTTATCCTTTTCCTCATGCAGTTCCGACATATAATAGTGGGACGAATAAATTGAAGCTACGTCTCATGTAGTACTCTTTGCGACCCGACCTTCTTCGTGTTCGACCTTAGTTCTAACGACCCTCTTTATGGTTATTGGAGGCTATACGTCTACTGTGGTGGGAATACCGTCTTTTACTTCTCCTGTATTTTTCGGAGAACTACTTTCACTTTCTCCTCTCACTTTTTCAACCGAATTTCGAGTTGTAAGTCTTTTGATTCTAGTACCGTAGACCAGGGTAGTGAAGTACCCTTTATCCACCCCTTTGTCACCTTTGTCACAGTCTGAAATAAAACCCCCCGAGGTTTTAGTAACGTCTACCACTGACGTCGGTACTTTAATTTTCTGCAAATGAGGAACCTTCCTTTCAATGCTGGTTGGATCTATCGTATAACTTTTTGTCTCTGTAATAAAACGGTCGTTTCCAGGCAGATCAGTTCCGATACCAAAAAGATCACCAATACATACCTACACTCTCAGCCTGACACTTCTTCCGACTCGCGGTTTCTCAACTACCAAATCTTGACACCACAACCTCTTCTGAGAACTCTCAGAGAACCTGACGTTCCTCTAGGTTGGTCAGGTAAGATTTCCTCTAGTCAGGACCCACAAGAAACCTTCCTTACTACGATTTCGATTTTGAGGTCATGAAATCGGTGGAGTACGTTTCGCAACTGAGTAAACTTTTATGAGACTACGACCCTCCCTAACCCCGGTCCTCCTCTTCCCCTGCCGTCTCCTACTCTACCGACCTACCGTAGTGACTGAGTTACCTGCACTCAGACTCACTTGAGACCCTCAATCACTACCTGTGCCTCCTGACCTCACGACGCTAAGTACCCCAGAGTTTCTTAGCCTGTGCTGACTCGCAGACTTGACTTGACTGACTTCAATATATTATAACATGTTATTGATATGAAATTATTTTACTTCTTTTTAAAAATTGGGAGAACAAAGAACAAGATGACTTCATATTAAATGTTACAACATAATCAAAGTTTACATGTCGTTTCACTAAGTCAGTATGTATATATAAGAAAAAGTCTAAGAAAAGGTAGTATCCAAAAATATTCTACAACCCATTTTCGAAGGACACGACATGCCATGTAGAAACAACAAATGGATAAAATGTATACCGTCATATATAGACAATTAGGGTTTGAGGATTAAATAGAGGGGGGTGTGTGACGGCAGAGGAAACCATTGGTATTCAAACAAAACATTCAGACTCAGATAATAACAAAACATTTATTCAAGTAAAGTAAAAAAATGTAAAGTGTAGTAAAAAAAAATGTAAGGTGTATATTCACTATAGTATACTGTAATCAGAAGGAGACAGACTGAATGGAGTGAAATATACTGTCAGAGAAGTACAACGACATTTACCGTAATAAAGAGAGGAAAATTACTGACTCATTATCAAGTAACATAATAGGATGTAGAAGAAATAGGTAAGTAGACAAGTAAATCCAACAAAGGTACAGAACCGATAACATTTATCACGAAGACACTTATTTGTTTTAAAAATTACATTTTTTAGTACTTCAAGACTACGTTATTTTGTCTATTTTCTTATGGGTCCACCGTTGTCACCACTTCTTAGACGGACGGTTACGTCTTCTACGTTCTCAGTGTCCAACCCAGGGACCCAGTCCTTATAGGGGACCTCCTCCTTTACCGTTGGATGAGGTCAGACCTTTTAGGGTACCTGTCCCTCCTTAGGGTACCGATATCAGGTACCTCAGTGTTTCCGAGTCTGTAATGACTCGTTGACTCGTGTTTCGCCATGTTCTACCTACTTAGAGTTTTTGTGATAATGACCCAGGTTATTCGGTCGATATTTTCTCACATATGTCATACTAAGGTAAATATACGTTAAGATCTTGTCCCTTTGATACCACGACCTTTAGTCTTGTCACCAACGGACACCCCTTTCCCGACGGACGTCCCTTCGTGTTCCCGAGAAAGACACCACTGTCTTTGCATAGAGAAGTAACTCCACGACAAATGTACCTACACGCGCAAACAGTTGTGAGTACCTTGACATGTGAATTCTAGACAGTACAGACACAAACATTTTATATGCAATTTTTTTTTTCTTAGAGTGGGTCCACACTCATTATTCCTATCTAGTCGTCTCTCGTTCCGACTTCTACTTGGACGGAGGAGAAAGTACTGTAAAGTAAGTCCCAGACGAGTCAGTGCACCGGTCAGACGGGACCAGGTGTGTCTCCTCAGGAACCTCCCGAACTAAAGGTTTCTCGTTAACACAGGAAAGGAAAGGGACCTTTACTCCTTTTAATATGGTCCGGGAGGTACACCTTAGACGAAAACAAGGCTAAGGCATGTTTATGGACTAATAGAATGAGGAGAACCTCTGTCATCTGAACCAACTTAGTTATGCCACGTTAAGATAGTCTTGTGTCGTCTTCCGACGCGGCGCGGGTCCCTCCAAATGTCGTTTTACACTGTTCACACATGTGGTCCCTCTGATCTCGAAGGCGCTTCGGCCCATTGAACTCGTCGGGGGACACGTTATAGGCCACACGGTCTGTCTTTACGAATTTCTGGATCTAGGATAATATACTCCAACTTAAGTAAGTTAATCTGTCGAATTCGTCGAGGCTAGTCGGCGACCTTGTGAAGAGGCGCGTTACGATTTTGTTACCGGGGCCCCCGTCGACTTCAAACGAAAGAGAACACACTCCGGTCGACCTCAATGGCTCGTGTACCGGCGCGACCCCTCCCGGTTGTGGCGTATTAACGTAATTTGGACGGACAAGAAAGGCCTTTCGTGAAGGACTGACGTAGCTCTTCCTTTACTCAATGCCCCCTCGAAACCCAGAATCCTGTGGTGTGAAGAGAAAGTTAGGGGGAGGGGGTTGGGTAGTTATAGTGAAAATACTTTTCTCTTAGATTTAAATATGAGGGGACGGATCCCGATTTCAAAACGATAGAATGTGAACGAGACAGAGAGTAACGATAATTTCACTGCAAGCAACCGGTATCGTGAATCCCGTCGTCTTTTAGTTAGACTTTTCTAAAGATAATCCATCTTGATCCCATAGTGCTTGAGGTAACGTGAAAGACTTCTACGATCAAACGAAAGTTTTAGATGTAAGTCACTAAAAGCAACAACAACAAATCAGTGATTCGGTACAGACTGAGACTGGGGTACCTGACCTCGGACGGTCCGAGGAGACAGGTACAGCTGGAGAGAGTTTTTCGGGAGGGTCCACAGACAATGGTTGAGTTCCTACAGAATCGAGGGAGGGATCACGAAGGGACGATGAAATAGAGAAGATCCCGTGTAGAAATGAGTAACCAGGTAGGAGAGAGTTGTTCGTAAATAACTCGAGGGTGATGTGACCTTCGTCAAGATCCGTGGAAGTGTATAATCAGTAAATTAGGAGTATCATTGTGAAAGTCCATCAATTACAGTAGGAGGAAAGTGACTTCTGTGGATTTGAGTGTTTTGTCCGTCGAACGGTTTCCAGATTGTCGACCACGACTGTTATAAATCGAAGTTTAGATTTAAAAGATAGGGGTTTGAGTCGGACGGAACATCGTCGATACACACATGAAAGACAGAGACAGTGACTATTTATAGATGATCCCAGATGAGACACGGTCCGTGGCAGGATTTGTGGTCCCTATGTGTGACTTCAGGACCGGGGTTCTTCTGTCTATATAAGGGTTCCTAGAGAATCAAAAAACAAAAATTATAAATAAATAAACGGACGTGGCTCAACGCTGTACGCCTTAGAAATCAATACCGTACGCTTATGCACCCTAGATAGATCAAGGGACTGGTTCCTAGTTTGAGTTCGGGGTACATAACCCTCGAGTCTCAAAATCGGTGATCTGGTGGTCCCTTAAGGGGGTTCCTAGATAAACTCAGACTTCCAGTACAGTAAATAAATAAGTTATCCGTCTGTACACCCCTCGTGGACGACACAGGATCCCTGATATAAGACCCGTGTCAGTACGAGGACAGGCACCCCGTCATAAACTTGTCTCCGGGTTCGTCTCGCAGTGACCTCCCTACCAAACGACACATTCCGATCAAATCTCTTCCGAAGTATCTCTTCTACTCAACCCGGAATATCAAATTCCTCTTAAAACTGCCTAAAAAAGTTTTTCTTCATTCCGTAGGATGCTCCTTCAGAAGTACTCGGTCCTGTACCTCCATATTTTGGAGTCCCATCGTAGTCCCATTAGATTTGTCGTAGTACACCGACTTTACACCCCACACTCCGTCCCTCATCTCTCTCCCTCTACTTTAACCTTTTCCACGGAGTTTTCGCTGTTATTTCCTCGACTCTCCACTAGAGTCCTTTTACGTCTCTTGGTAACCTTTAAAGACTCGTCTCCTCGAATGAATGGAAACACAAGGTGCCGCACACCGTGTGACGGAACGAGGACCATCGTCAAAAATCGTAAACAGTGAAAGGACCGTGGTCTCTTTTGAGACCGGGGGTTGTACTACAGTACGAGACAAATGTGTCCTTTTTTATTACGGATACGAGAATGTATATCGTTAAAAGAGTAGTTGGGAAGACGGTTCAGTGGAGTCCAGACTGTCGTCAGAAAGAGAAAATAGGTTCCGGTTCAACGACGGAGGAACAACAACAGTGACGGTGTCTGGGACGATAAAAGAGGAACCTCTTATCTTAAACCAGGTGACCCTCGTCATGATCGAACCCTCCGAATTCCTTGACCTCAGGACTGGAGACGAGATGTTCACGGACCTCACATCGGAAACGAACACCGGGAAATTTTACCTCTCTACTAAAGATGTAAGGAGAGGTCTGAATTTTAGAGGACTAAAATTTGTATCCCAGTTACACGGAAGTCGATCCGGGTTGTCACCGATATAGATGTTTTAAGACGAAATTGAAACAGTCTTATTAAAGACAGAGTGTAGAGATGGAGGAGGAACGGGTTAAGATCCTTCCAAAGGTCCCTACAAACGTGGATACGAAGTTCTCTCTAAACACAACGATTCGATCTTTGTCTTCAACGATTTCTTGTGAGAAAGACGGTCAGAAGAAACTTTGGGAGTCACGTGACTGCTATATTCCGATAAACAGGGTTTATCTCAAGTCTCTCTTTCGTTATGAAACGTCTTCTCTCCCTGTTCTTTTCGTTCTAACTCTTCTTAGACAAAGAATACTATTGGGTGTTTTAGTTAGAACGTTTTCTCCCACAAAAACTCTTCCATTGTAAATAATTATTAATGGGACCTTACCCTTAAGGGACCGTCAGATCACCAATTCTAAGTCAGGAAAGTGACGACACCCCGGACCCAAACTAGGGACCAACCCATTGATTCTAGGGTGTTCGGAGTAACCCCACCGGTTTTTTTTTTTTTTTTTTTTTAATGGGACGTTCGTATTTCGTCCTACCAGGGTCGTTTGACACACAACACCAGTGGGATGTGGTGGTAATTTAGGTTTGTCTTTGCATCGTAGTGTGGGGGTGACAGGATGTCTGTAGTGATTAGTTAGGAGTGTGAAAGGTGACTTGGGTCCTCTCGGATCTTGGGAAGACTTGTTCACGAAGACTGTGACGATTAGACAGTGACAACCGGGAACTTAACTTTAAAGAAATAAAGTCAATTAGAACATCGTCTTCTGATTGTGTCACCTATGACGCCACGAGACGGATCAAGAGGAGGCCCCTGACTACTTGGGTAGGGAGTCGACGACTTAGATAGACGACTACCGACTGTCTACCTGGGGGAGTGGTTCGTAACGGGTGTCGACTTCCAGTGACGGAACGGGTTCCAGTACAGGAGAGAGTTTATGTGACCTCTGGTTACCGACGAACTACCTTCCTATGTTTTCGGTCTTAGACGGAACGAAGTTAGACTCAGTTCAGACCTTCCGGTAGGGTCGAGGTTCGAAAGACATTCAAGTCGACTCTCACTACCGAAGAGGAGACCGAGTTAGAACTGAGACGATATCTATAATAGAGGGTCCTCAAGAGGAGTTAGTCGGAAGGTGGGTGTTAAGAGGTGGAGTCCTAGACAAACGTCCCTAGGGATAGGTTCCTTGGTTCGACGGAGACACGGTAATCATTCTTCATTTGAGTTCCAATTGAAGGATTATAAGTGGAGTCATTGTATACAGTTAATCGTATATACAGAACAAAAGTGTAGATTAGCTAGAATTAAATTTTTGATAGGGTCTTTTGTTTTACGGTGAAGTAAAAAACGTTAGTCTGCTCACGTTCAAGAGGGACAGAGATCAGAGATCACCTCTTTCGTCCTAACGATACACCAAGGTGTCGTCATTTTACTTCGTTTGTGAGTATCCCTCTATCCTCTAGTCCCAAAATCAAGACTGAAACGGTGACTGTGTCCTGACCTTTTCCAGTCAAAAGTAAGGTTAGGGTTTCTTTCCGTTACGGTTTCTTACGAGTTTGATGGCGTGTCAACGTGAGTAGAGTGTACGATCATTTCATTACGAGTTTTAAGAGGTTCGGTCCGAAATCGTTATGCATTTGGTACTTGAGGGACTACAAGTTTGACCAAAATCTTTTCCGTCTCCTTGGTCTCTAGTTTAACGGTTGTAGGCGACTTAGTACCTTTTTCGTTCTCTCAAGGTTTTTTTGTAGAGAAAGACCAAATAACTGATACGGTTTCGGAAACTGATACACCTAGTGTTATTTGAAACCTTTTAAGACTTTCTCTACCCTTATGGTCTGGTGGAGTGGACGGAGAACTCTTTAGACATACGTCCAGTGCTTCGTTATCAATCTTGACCTGTACCTTGTTGTCTGACCAAGGTTTATCCTTTTCCTCATGCAGTTCCGACATATAATAGTGGGACGAATAAATTGAAGATACGTCTCATGTAGTACTCTTTGCGACCCGACCTTCTTTGTGTTCGACCTTAGTTCTGACGGCCCTCTTTATAGTTATTGGAGTCTATACGTCTACTGTGGTGGGAATACCGTCTTTCACTTCTCCTCGATTTTTCGGAGAACTACTTTCACTTTCTCCTCTCACTTTTTCAACCGAATTTCGAGTTGTAAGTCTTTTGCTTCTAGTACCGTAGACCAGGGTAGTGAAGTACCCTTTATCTACCCCTTTGTCACCTTTGTCACAGTCTGAAATAAAAACCCCCGAGGTTTTAGTAACGTCTACCACTGACGTCGGTACTTTAATTTTCTGCGAATGAGGAACCTTCTTTTCGATACTGGTTGGATCTATCGTATAACTTTTCGTCTCTGTAATGAAACGGCTGATTCCAGGCAGATCAGTTCCGATACCAAAAAGGACACCATTACATACCTACACTCTCAACCTGACACTTCTTTCGACTCGCGGCTTCTTAACTACCAAATCTTGACACCACAACCTCTTCTGAGAACTCTCAGGGAACCTGAAGTTCCTCTAGGTTGGTCAGGTAAGACTTCCTCTAGTCAGGACCCACAAGAAACCTTCATTACTACGATTTCGACTTCGAGGTCAGGAAACCGGTGAAGTACGTTTCTCAACTGAGTAACCTTTTCTGAAACTACGACCCTCCCTAACCCCCGTCCTCCTCTTCCCCTGTTGTCTCCTACTCTACCGACCTACCATAGTACCTGAGTTACCTCCACTCAGACTCACTTGAGGCCCTCTACTACTACCTGTCCCTCCGGACCGCACGACGTTAAGTACCCCAGCGTTTCTCAGCCTGTGCTGACTCGTTGACTTGACTTGACTTGAACGGTGACTGCGTGATAGTACACTCGTTTATTAAAGGAAAGAGAACGACAACCAATCAGTGATTCAGTACAAGTTGAGAAAACACTGGGGTACCTGACATCGGGCGGTCCGAGGAGACAGGTACCCTAAAGGGTCTGTTCTTATGACCTCACTCAACGGTAAGAGATAAGGTCCCCTATGAGGACTTGGTCTCTAGTTTGAGTTCAGAGGAGTTAACGTCCGTTTAGGAAGGGTATCCCTTTCGATCCACTTAGGTTTAAATAAACAGATATTTTATGTCTCGAAAAGTCTTTTAAACAGACTTTGAATCTTTATTCCGTCTTTCCATCCAGGGTGTAAGAAAGTCACAATATGTCCTTGTTTCTGGTGGGTCTCTAATAGATCTCTATACTTAGATTAAAGAGGGTGTTACATGATAACTAACTTCCAGAGACTAAATCACTGTAACGAATAATAGACCATCCCAAAATAGAGTATCTATACGTTTATTAAAGACAGGTACCTTGTCTATTGGTGTTTCTAAATGTTAGGTCAAAAAAATACATTGGGTTAGTTAAATGGAATTGTAATATACTATGTATGGACTGTAAGAATTACAAGAAACTTGGTCAGTATTGTAGAATTGTCAAGGGAGTGATTAAGTACTCAATTGATCTTAAAGAATGGACACCAAGTAAGATATATACATCACTAAAATAGAAAAATTTTTAATATGAAGTCGTCCGAACTAGACGCGGTACTATGACCTACGTTTGGTTAGGTGCATGGGTAGAACTCTTGTGTCCTGAGTATACTACAATTACATTGTGTGTAGTGACTCCGTAGGAAAGACGTCTTTAGGAGACCGGGTGTAATGGGAAAGTCTCTCGTCAGTCGTTATGGTCTCACAGGTCTCGGTAACAGAGAACTAGTGACACACCGACCCCACCCTTGGACCCTTTTCTTGTCGTACCGGTTCTGAATTACTGAAGGGGTCCCGAATGGCTCCAGACTTTCAACACTTTCAATAACCCAACCGGTCTTTCAAGTAAACCCTAAGAGACATTCTACAATACCCTTTTTTTGGTTTGAAAAACCGGTTGTGTTATGTACCAGTCTCGACCCTAAGTTTGGGTCCGGACAGATCGTGATTTTCGTACGGACATTGATAGGATGAGTATGGAAGTACTACACAGAGTAGATGGGCTTAGGGGTCACATACAGTATATACAGGTGATGTATCCTCCATGAGTCATATGTGGGGTACGTTAAAAATTTTAAAATTCATAGGATCACCGATCTCCCTCTTCCTTTACCGTTGGGTGAGGTCATAAGAACGGATCTCTTAGGATACCTGTGTCCTCGGACCACCCGACGACAGGTATCCCAGCGTGTCTCAGTCTGTGTTGACTTCACTCAATCGTCGTTGTCGTCGTCGTTACCGATCTCTGACCGATAAAGGTTCCCTGGTTTATATAACTATTTGGAGTGAAGTCTCGGGACCCTCTGTTTGTGGGCCCTCGGTCTGTCCGGATACCAGATGGGGTAGCACCGGTAAAGTACTGGGGAATTGTCACATTGGGACTCGGTCTTCACTTTAGTACACTCAGAGTCAAAGGAGGGGACAGTGTACGTTTATCGAGAGTATCCGAACAATATTAGTAATTTTATCTTTTTCCTCGTACTTACGTGAATCGTGTCCTGGATCGTTTCCACCGGGGTGGGGGTCACCAGACCAGAAAGGAAGGAGCGAGTCCTCTGGGACCTTTCGATACTCCTGAACCGACACGGCGGCGAAGATGGTCGGGGGTGGCGTCGGTGTGTCACTAGTTCCCTACCCTTTTACGAGACAAGTTTGTCCACAGTGACAAGAGTTGGATGTCAGAGTAAAGGACTAGCACAGAATTAGACGAGCAGCCACCACTTTCAACTAAAGAACGTGTAAGAATATAGTCACCCTTAAAGACGGGAACCGACTGTCCGTAATACCCGACCGAAACTGTATGTCGGGATGTCCCAGACTTGTCGGGGATAAGAAAGGGTCAAGACTTTCCCTCGAAACACGGTTCCTAAGTAATTTGACGTGACGTGTCGGGGAAGTATTTACCCCGAGTTATTACTTGTCAGCTAAATTGACCTTTTCGACGACCTCGACAATTTAATTTCCCTTTATTTCACGTGAAATCTGAGTCAGACGGTCTTCTTTACCACTGGATTTTCCTTTTAGAAGTAAAAATGACTTCAAAAAAATTTTCACATTTTACAGGTCCTTCGAAGGAACACTGCCCGTTACTCTGTATTTTCACCTCTTGTACCCGAATTCTATCACTACGAAATATAAGTGATCGTAGTGGGGTTTCACTCAGAACCCGAGAGTCTCCTCTTTTTGTTAACTAGATTAGACCCCTTCCTTTATACTTCTTCCCTGAGACGTTATCCGGTGTTCTGTACTAAAAAATAAAAAAAGTAAAAATTTCAATAAAATAAATTCTGGTCCTAAAGAGAAAATAAGAACCCTATAAACTTCCTGGTTCTCGGTAAGAAAAACCAAAAAGACTAGAAAAAACCCTTATTCCTTAGAGAGGTCCTCCTCTAGATCAACAAATAGGAGTGTGATGTCGAGTCAATATAAACTAAACTCATGACACGTGAGATTGAGTCGTTCGAGGGGAGAATCTAAACTCTAACAGTCGTCATACGTATTCCCGCGTTTCTTGAAGGGGAAGTTGGACTCAATGTAGTGAAGAATCGTACCACTCTAACTTGAAGATGATTATATACGACCTTACAATACCAAAGGTTATCGAGAGTGCACGTTCTTCATTTTCGGTGACACGAAACCGTATTGGTATACCACCAGAACGAAAAAAGGCGATTTGAGGGTACTCGACTCTTAAGAAGAAATGTTCGAGGGGTTAGGAAGCACAAAAGTTTAGAAACATGGATTAGCCGAGGACCCAAACAGTGTCCGAAAGAATCAGTTCCGGACCAAAAGTAGAAATTCGTAGCAAAATGGTAGTCTTTACTGTTTTCAGTGAGTAGTGTCCCTTAAATTTCTCTTTAGACTTTCCGTTACACTTTATTTATTTCGGATGAAGGTGGGAGTAACAAGTCCCAGTGACCTTAGGTTTGTGTCTAAAAGTCAACGTTTAGACATGTCTTTTCCGTTTTGAAGGAAAGATTCTTCAAAA
Organism: Capra ibex; assembly: GCA_006410555.1. Taxonomy (NCBI): domain Eukaryota; kingdom Metazoa; phylum Chordata; class Mammalia; order Artiodactyla; family Bovidae; genus Capra; species Capra ibex. The sequence continues at coordinate 11,454,348 of SJYO01038983.1, read as the reverse complement.
TACGAGAGAAAGATCTTGGTTGGAATATAAAGTAAAACTTAAGATTCGGTAGTTAAATTAAAAAAATCCTGAGAAGTAGTTCGTTAAGTTTCGGTGGAACTTTCATAGGACTTCAACTTTTTTATTAGAGATTTACACAAGTAAAAATTATCATTGATACCACTGGGTGATTCGTCATAACAAAATAAGAAGCAGGTAGATGGTGGTTACTCAGTGCCAACTGGTTACATTTAGTACCCGAGAGATGTGGTACTTTAAGACCTAAGTATTTTATGACGACGGACACTGTTGAAGACCCCCTGAAACGAGTCACACTCGGGACTACCAATGATCCCAGATGTGGACGTAGTCTCGTTGATTTCAAATTAAGTGGAAGGTAGTTTCTAACGGTCTCAAGTTTTGTCGATGCGGTGGGACACACTCGGACTGATATAAAACTGTAAATCGTCATGTCATTTATAAATAATCTTTTATGTATAATCTGAGCAGATCGAAAATCTGTACCGTACTCGGTAAGTTTACATGAAAAGACCAGTACTGAATAGATTGTATTTATTGAAAGTTGGGTAAGTCTTCTGTAAATCGGAATTTCTACTCTCTATTCTCTTGAAAGACCTAGACTGGTGTCGGTCTGCCTCTCAATTCCCTCTTACAATCATACAATGTTAAATAGATTTCCTTTTACTGGTCCTTTCACTACGACTAGTTTTAGTTTCGTGTCCTCTTTCATACGAAGTTATCATAAGTATTATAGGAACTGAAGAAGATAAATAAAATTCTTTATTTTAAAATACACGGAAAAAGGGATAGTCACACACTAGAAAGACTCCTTTCATGTTTCCTATAGGAACCACGAAGTACCTTTCATATTGTCCATCTCCAAATTCTTTATAAACTGTTCCCTCAAATTTTTTTCCCCCTTTTCTTTCTTTTCCCTTCTCTTTTTTCCCCCACACTCTGTTACTTTCCTTTTACAATCGAGTCCCTTTGAATCTTTACTGTGTTATCAAAAGAAGTGTATAACTTTAATATAGTAAATCTTTTGTCTAATTTTAAATAAGATTTTTAGTAAAATCTTTGGTTTATTAAATTAATCCTCGATACTAATTTTCAGATTTTCTACAGACCAGGGACCTACATTCCTCGAATCTGTAACGATGGAGTAGGTTCGTTCATTATTCGACCCCCTCACCCCCCTTCCTTTATAGTTGAGATCGAGGTATTCTCTTTACTCCCGTGTCCTGTTTTGTGATAGGGAGACTCTAATCTCTTTGTCTATACGCTTATGTTCCTTAGTGTTCAATGATCTTGTCTTTGTAGAAACCTTGGTCACGACCGCCGAGTCACACGTTTTCAAACTCTCGATTTTCGAGTTTCCCGATGACAGTAACACCTTAGGGATATTAAAATATTCAAAATGAAGGACTTCAAGATGGGTAGGAGTGTTACTTATAATCTCTTTTTAAGAGAATACGAAGGTCGTACCCATTCCCTTTTCCTTCGTCGAACTTTATACGAGTCAAGTCAAATCAGCGAGTTAGCACAGGCTGAGAAACGCTGGGGTACTTGGTGTCGTACGGTCCGGAGGGACAGGTAGTGGTTGAGGGTCTCAAGTGGGTTTGAGATCACGTAGGTCAGTCACTATGGTATATCTGTAGAGTAGGAGACAGCAGGGGAAGGGGAGGACGGGGGTTAGGGAGGATCGTAGTCCCATAAAAGATTACTCAATCAAGAAACGTACTCCACCGGTTTCATAACCTCAAAGTCGGAGTTGTAGTCAGGAAGGTTACTTGAGGGTCCTGACTAGAGGAAATCCTACCTGACCAACCTAGAGGAACGTCAGGTTCCCTGAGAGTTCTCAGAAGAGGTTGTGGTGTCAAGTTTTCGTAGTTAAGAAGTCGTGAGTCGGAAGAAGTGTCAGGTTGAGAGTGTAGGTATGTACTGGTGTCCTTTTTGGTATCGGAACTGATCTGTCTGGAATCAGTCGTTTCATTACAGATACGAAAAGTTATACGATAGATCCAACCAGTATTGAAAGAAAGGTTCCTCATTCACAGAAAATTAAAGTACCGACGTTAGTGGTAGACGTCACTAAAACCTCAGGGTTTTTATTTCAGACTGTGACAAAGGTGACAAAGGGGTAGATAGAGGGTACTTCACTACCCTGGTCTACGGTACTAGAAGCGAAAGACTTACAACTCGAAATTCGGTTGAAAAAGTGAGAGGAGAAAGTACAAGTAGTTCTCCGAAAAATCAGGGAGAAGTGAAAGACGGTATTCCCACCACAGTAGACGTATAGACTCCAATAACTATGAAGAGGACCGTTAGAACTAAGGTCGAACACGAAGAAGGTCGGGTCGCAAAGAGTACTACATGAGACATATCTTCAATTTATTCGTCCCACTGTTATATGTCGGAACTGCATGAGGAAAAGGATAAACCGTGGTCAGACAACAAGGTACAGGTCAAGATTGATAACGAAGCACTGGACGTCTAAAGAGTTCTCCGTCCACTCCACCAGACCATAAGGGTAGAGAAAGTCTTAAAAGGTGTCAAACAACACTAGGTCAGTTTCCGAAACCGTATCAGTTATTTCGTCTTTGTCCACAAAAAGACCTTGAGAGAACGAAAAAGGTACTAGGTCGTCTACAACCGTTAAACTAGAGACCAAGGAGACGACAAAGATTTTGGTCGAACTTGTAGACCTTCAAGTACCAAGTACGTAACGATTTCGGACCGAACCTCTTAAAACTCGTAATGAAATGATCGTACACTCTACTCACGTTAACACACCATCAAACTCGTAAGAAACCGTAACGGAAATAAACCCTAACCTTACTTTTGACTGGAAAAGGTCAGGACACCGGTGACGACTCAAAAGGTTTAAACGACTGTATAACTCACGTCGTGAAAGTGTCGTAGTAGAAAGTCCTAAACTTTATCGAGTTGACCTTAAGGTAGTGGAGGTGATCGAAACAAACATCACTACGAAAGATTCCGGGTGAACTGGAGTGTAAGGTCCTACAGACCGAGATCCACTCACTAGTGTGGTAACACTAATAGACCCAGTACTTCTATAAAGAACATGTCAAGACACATAAGAACGGTGGAAAAGAATTATAGAAGACGAAGACAATCCAGGTATCGTAAAGACAAGAAATAACTTGCGTCGAAAGGTACTTTACAAGGGAACCATAGAGATTAAAAGAACTTCTCTAGAGATCAGAGAGGGTTATATAACAAAAGGAGATAAAGAAACGTAACTAGTGACTCCTTCCGAAAGAATAGAGAGGAATGATAAGAAACCTTGAGACGTAAGTCTACGAATATAGAAAGGAAAAGAGGAAACGAAAAGTGGAGAGAAGAGAAGTGTCGATAAACATTCCGGAGGGGTCTGTCGGTAAAACGAAAAAACGTAAAGAAAAGGTACCCCTACCAGAACTAGGGACAGAGGATATGTTACAGTACTTGGAGGCAGGTATCAAGTAGTCCATGAGATAGTCTAGATCAGGGAATTTAGATAAAGAGTGAAAGTGACATATTAGTATTCCCTAAACTAAATCCAGTATGGACTTACCAGATCACCAAAAGGGATGAAAGAAGTTAAATTCAGACTTAACCGTTATTTCTCAAGTACTAGACTCGGTGTCAGTCGAGGACCAAACAAAAACGACTGTCATACCTTGAAGAGGTAGAAACCGACGTTTCTTATATTAGTTAGACTAAAGTCACAACTGGTAGACCACTACAGGTACACATTTCAGAAGAGAACATAACAACCTTCTCCCACAAACGATACTGGTCACGGAAGAGAACCGTTTTGAGATAATCGGAAACGGGACGAAGTAAGGTATAAGGTTCCGGTTTAAACGGACAATCAGGTCCCCAAAGAACTGAAGGATGAAAACGTAAGGTCAGGGGATATTACTTTTCCTGTAGAAAAACCCCACAATCAAGATTTTCCAGAACATCCAGAAGTATCTTGGTAAGTTGAAGTCGAAGAAGTAATGACCAACCCCGTATCCGAACCTAGTGGTACTATAACTTACCAAACGGAACCCTTGCTTGTCTCTAGTAAGACATCAAAAACTCTAATGTAGGTTCGTGACGTAAAGTCTGAGAGAACAACTGGTACTACCGATNTCCAGAAGTATCTTGGTAAGTTGAAGTCGAAGAAGTTGTAATGACCAACCCCGTATCCGAACCTAGTGGTACTATAACTTACCAAACGGAACCCTTGCTTGTCTCTAGTAAGACATCAAAAACTCTAATGTAGGTTCGTGACGTAAAGTCTGAGAGAACAACTGGTACTACCGATGAGGTAAAGAAGATTCCCTAAGGACGGGTGTCATCACTATATTACCAGTAGACTCAATTTAAGTGGGTAAGGTCAGCTAAAGTCAAACGATTAAGGATCTTACAACTACAAGTGAGAACGGCAGAGGACAAACTGGTGAAGGTTAAACGGAACTAAATACCTGGATTGTAAGGTCCAAGGATACGTTATAACGAGAAATGTCGTAGTCTGGAACGAAGAAAAAAAAAAAAAATTAAAAAAAAAAAAAGTCTGGAACGAAGATAGTGGTCAGTGTAGGTGTTCACCCATAACAAAAACGAAACCGAGGTGGGGAAGTAACAAAGACCTCAATAAAGAGATGACTAGAGGACATCGTATAACCCGTGGATGGCTGGACCCCTCAAGGAGAAATTCATAGGATAGTAAAAAGGAAAAGTATGACAAGTACCCCAAGAGTTCCGTTCTTACGACTTCACCAAACGGTAAGAGAAGAGGTTACCTGGTGTAAGACAGTCTGGAGAGGTGGTACTGGGTAGGAAGAACCCACGGGGGTGTACCGTACCGAATCAAAGTAACTCAATCTGTTCCGACACCAGGTACACTAGTCTAACCGATCCAAAGACACTAATACCAAAGTCACACAAACGGGAGACTACGGGAGAGCGTTGTGGATGGTAGAATGAACCCAAAGAGAATGGAACCTGCACACCATAGAGAAGTGTCGACTAGGTCGTTTCGTGTCGGTGACGAGGAATGGAACTTGTTCCAGCGGGGAGGACTGGAACTTGCACCTTATCGAGGAGAACCGGGAGGACGCGGGCACGTCGGTGGTGAGGATCAAAATTTGTTTCAGTCAGGAGTCTTCTTTGATAAATTGGTCTCGGATTGGATGAACCTCTTTCCTTTTATGGGTCAAGGTCGGATGAGATCAGTAGGACAAAGTGAATCTCCTCCTCCTTTTTTTTGGACTCTACTTGAACACTTCAAATGTCAGGTCTCCGTATCCGAGTGATTTTCTTACTAAGGTTTAGTATCCGTGTCTTACGAAGAAGAGGGGACGGGGAGTGATGGTGTAATGATATCACGATAAATGTCGTCAAGGAAAATGGACCTTAAAATAAGTTCTTTTTAATACTCCATATGAAATACCGTTTTTTTTTTTTTTTTGGGTGTCAGACTTTTCTATTTTGTTCGGAGCCTTGGTCTGAATATATAACGTCCCTATGACCGCAATGGTCCGTTCCTTAAATTTTGTAAATAGATAAATTATCTATTTCAACTGTCGTACGTTCTTGTCTACCTATTACATTCAACTCTCTACCTGAGAAATTCCTTTTTTTGTTTTTCTTTACGTTCTCTAGGTTTTGTGTCATTGTCTTTACTCCTTACGGAAACTACCCGAATAGTCATCTGACCTGTACCGGTTCTTTCTTAAATATTCGAACTCCTATAGAGTCCTCTTTGTTGGGTTTGATTCTTTGCTTCCTTGTTCTGGACTCCTTTTGTGTCTTGTCTTATAGGTTTTTGACATCTTGTTAATGTTTACTATACCCATTACCTTAATGGTCTTCCTCTTCTTTCTTTCCTTGTCTTCTTTATAAACTTTGTTACTACAGACTCTTAAAGAGGGTTTAATTACAAACCCTCTTTAGTATCTCAAGTGGTTTAGTATCTAAGTCTTTCTAGTCTCCTGTGGTCTGTCCTATTTACTGGGGGTGGGGGGTGGTTTTTTTCTTTTTCTTTTGGTCTTTGTTTGTTTTTCCGATGTGAATCGTTATATTAAAAGTTTGATGTTTTTAGTTTCTGTTTTTTTAGGAGTTTCTACGGTCTCTCTTTTTTGTTGATATCTCTTTGTTTCTATTTTTAATGTGGGTCGAAAAGGAATCTTTGGTACGTTCGTTCTTCTCTTATTTTCCTTTATGAATCTCACAACTCTCCTTTTTTTACAGTCGGATTTTAAGACACGGGGTATTTTAATAGGAAGTTTTCACGTCCTCTTTATTTGTGTGGGAGTATGTTTGTTCGTAACTTTCTTAAACAATGATCATGTGAACGGAATTTCCTTTACAATTTTCTTTGATAAATCTCTCTTTCTTTTATTAAATTCGGTCTTTGAGTCTAGATGTTTTTATTTCTTTCTTACAACCCCTTCCTTATCACTTCGATTTTATTTTAAAGATAAAGAGAGAGAGAGAGAGAGATATATATATATATATATTATATATATATATATAAAAAAAAAAAAGGAGACGACACGACCCAGAAGTAGCGACGTACGTGAATGAAATCAACACCACTTACCCCCGATGAGAATCGACGCCACGTGTCCGAAGAGTAACACCACCAAAGAGAACAATGTCTCGTACCCGAGTTCCCGTGTACCCGAAGTCATCAACACCATGTGTCTTAAGTCGTCCACGTCAAGGACCCGAGATCTTATGTTCAAGTTATCAACACCGTGTGTCTGAGTCAACGAGGTGTCGTGTACCCTAGAAGGACCTAGTCCCTAGTTTGGGCACAGAGGACGTAACCGTCCGTCTAAGAAATGTTGACTGGGTGGTCCCTTCAGGAATAAAAAGAATAAGAATTAACTAAAATGTCTATTCAAATAAGTTTTGTTATTGTCATTATTACATAAACTAATATCTATGAATACATGTGTATGTATTATACATAAATAGTTATGCGAATACATCCAAATACACATTCACTTTACTTACTGTCGTCACTGTGTGCTCTGTCCTCCTTAATCTTAATAAAACAGTAAAACTCCGTGAACGTGATGGGTACTTCGTCATATCACAATAAACTTCCATCTGAACCTAATCAACAATTACACATAACGTTTAAGATCCCGTTCGTGATTTTTTCCTTTTTTTTTACATATTGACGACGACACGATCCTTTCCTCTCTTTCACCTTAGTATGTTTTACGAGTCAATTTTTTTGTTTTCCGTCTTTTTCTCACCTTCTGTTGTTATTGTTGTTGTTGTTGTTTTTTTTCTGGGTTCTGGTTCCCGTTGTTTATTATTTATCACGATTTATATTATCTATAATTAGGTTGATATAGTTATTGATGAAACTTGTTATTACCAGATTTACGTAGTTGAATTTCTGTTTAATAACCTGATCCAATTCTTTGTTCTGGGTTAATGTATGTCGGGTGGTTTTTTTCGGGAGAACTTTATATTTTGTGCACATCTAATTTTCATTTACACCTCTTCATTTGTCGTCGGGTGGGGTCTTAAGAAAGGACCTCTTAGGGAACCTGTCTCCTCGGACCGACGATATCAGGTATCTCAACGTTTCTCAACTGGTGATAAATCATTGATTTGTTGTTGTATATTATTCTAGTCAAAAAGTAGTGACTCCTTTACAAAATTGTTAGTTAATAGGTGAGAGTTTTTTTTTTTTTCTTTCGTATGGATCTTGAATGTTTCTTTATACTCTGTTAACATAAATCGTCGAGATTAATACTTTATTATACAATCTCCGTTTCTGTCTTTTCTCCTTCCAAAATGTCTCATATTATACCTCGGGTCGTTCTGTACTTCTCTCATTCGGTCGGGTATGTGTCTACTGTCAACCGACTTTTAGTGTTGTACATACTTATTTATACAGTAAATTCTTGTCTCACAATCTCCTTGTCTACCGTCTCCTCATCCACCTGTACCTTATGTAGAGGGAGGTGTCTATGTAGTCCTTATATGGAAGTCTGTGTCTTCACGTACGTCTTTTGGTCGATTCTCGACTGTCCTCATGACTGGTCGTCTTTTCTTACATATCTGGGTGCGTTTTGAGTTCTAGTTCGGACTCGGAAACCTCGTTTTCGTGACTGACGTTCTGGGATCTGATAGTCTCTTACTTGGGATCCCCATAGTATATCACTCTTGAGTGTGTTTACTTCGGTGACATTATGTTCTGGACCGTAGTGGGTTGGTGGTTATCGTGGAACACGTCCTTTGGAGTAGATTTGTTGTTTGGTTTGTTTTTATGTTGGGGTTAGTAGTCGTCTGTCCTAATGGTGGAGTGAGTCGGAACGGGTTTGTTTGGTTCAAGTCAAGTTAAGTCAAGTCAGCGAGTCATTACAGGCTGAGAAACACTGGGGCACTTAGCGTCGTGCAGTCCGGAGGGACGGGTAGTGGTCGAGGACCTCAAATGAGTTTGAGTACAGGTCGGTCAGTCACTACGGTAGGTCAGTAGAGTAGGAGACGGTAGGGGAAAAGGAGGACGGGGGTTAGGGAGGATCGTAGTCTCAGAAAGGGTTATTCAGTTAAGAAGTTTACTCCACCGGTTTCGTGACCTCAAAGTCGGAGTTGTAGTCAGGAAGGTTACTTGTGGGTCCTGACTAGAGGAAATCTTACCTGACCAACCTAGAGGAACGTCAGGTTCCCTGAGAGTTCTCAGAAGAGGTTGTGGTGTCAAGATTTGGTAGTTAAGAAGCCGTGAGTCGAAAGAAGTGTCAGGTTGAGAGTGTAGGTATGTACTGGTGTCCTTTTTGGTATCGGAACTGATCTGTCTGGAAACAACCGTTTCATTACAGAGACGAAAACCTATACGACAGACCCAACCAGTATTTAAAGGAAGGTTCCTCATTCACAGAACTAAAGTACCGACGTTAGTGGTAGACGTCACTAAAACCTCGGGGGGTTTTATTTCAGACTGTGACAAAGGTGACAAAGGGGTAGGTAAAGGGTACTTCACTACCCTGGTCTACGGTCCTAAAATCAAAAAACTTACAACTCGAAATTCGGTTGAAAAAGTGAGAGGAGAAAGTGAAAGTAGTTCTCCGAAAAATCAAGGAGAAGTGAAAGACGGTATTCCCACCACAGTAGACGTATAGACTCCAAGAACTATAAAGAGGACCGTTAGAACTAAAGTCGAACACGAAGAAGGTCGGGTCGCAAAGAGTACTACATGAGACGTATCTTCAATTTATTCGTCCCACTGTTATATGTCGGAACTACATGAGGAAAAAGATAAACCGTGGTCAGACAACAAGGTACAGGTCAAGATTGACAACGAAGGACTGGACGTATATCCAAAGAGTTCTCCTTCCAGTCCACCAGACCATAAGGGTAGAAAAAGTCTTAAAAGGTGTCACATAACACTAGGTGTATCAGTTTCCGAAACCGTATCAGTTATTTCGTCTTTATCTACAAAAAGACTTTGAGAGAACGAAAAAGGTACTAGGTAACCTATGTTTAGAGTGGGATATTCTTCGTTGTTCATGGTATGTTCCCTTTGGGGTACACGAATTGTCGCTAGAAAGTCGTCTTTGAGACGTCCGGTCTTCCCTTACCGTCCTATATAAATTTCATGACTTTCCCCTTGTAGATGTTGGTTCTACTGACATGGACCGTTCCCAGAGTAAGTTTTAACTACCTCTTTAGTTTTCGAAAAATCTGTTCGTTTTCAATTCTCTTAAGTCATGGTGGTTTGGTCGAAACCTCTTCCGTTACCGTGGGGTGAGGCCATGAGAACGGACCTTTTAGGGTACCTACCTCCTCGGACCACCCGACGTCAGGTACCCCAGTGGTTCTCAGCCTGTACTGACTCGCTGAAGTGAAAGTGAAAAGTGAAAGTATGTAACCTCTTCCTTTACCGTCGGGTGAGGTCACAAGAACGAACCTCTTAGGGTCCCTACCCCCTCGGACCACCCGACGGCAGGTACCCCAGCGTGTCTCAGTCTGTGCTGACTTCACTGAATCGTTTGGTCGAAATGTTGTTTACAATGTCCCTGAATATATCAGTTCTTTATGTTGTCTTCTTTTTTCTGGATGTTTTCGTTGGGGTTTGTTAAATCTTTTACCGTTATCCTTGTATATATAGTTATTAATGAAATTTACATTTACCTAATTTACGAGGTTGGTTTTCTGTGTCTGACCGACTTACCTATGTTTTTGTTCTGGATATATATACGACAGATGTTCTTTGGGTGAAATCTGGATTTCTCTGTATATCTGACTTTCACTCTCCTACCTTTTTATATAAGGTACGTTTACCCTTCGTTTTCTTTCAACCTCATAGTTAGGAGTATAGTCTGTTTAATCTGGAATTTTATTTCTTCTAATGTTCTCTATTCCTTCCTGTGTTGTATTACTAGTCCCTAATTAGGTTCTCCTTCTATATTGTCAACGTTTATAGATACGTGGGTTGTATCCTCGTGGAGTTATAAATTCTGTTTGTGATTGTCTGTATTTTCCTCTTTAACTGTCATTGTGTTATTATCATCCTCTGAAATTGTGAGTTGAGTGTGGTTACCTGTCTAGTAGTTTTGTCTTTTAAAAATTCCTTTGTGTTCAGAATTTACTATGTAATCTACTATGTAATCTACTCTACCTAGAGTAACTATAGAAGTCCTGTAAGGTAGGTTTACTTCTTCTTATGTGGAAGAAGAGTTCACGTGTACCTTGTAAGAGGTCCCACACACCCATTGTTTAGTTTAGAGTCATTTAAATTCTTTTAACTTTAGTATAGTTAGTAGAAGAGGTTGGTGTCGTGATACTCTGATCCGTAGTTAATGTCCTTTTTTGACATTCTTTGTGTTTATGTACCTCTGAATTGTTGTGTAAAGATTTATTGGTTGTCCAATGACCCTTTTAGTTTTCCCTTTAAATTTTTAAAGATCTTTGTTTACTGTTACTTTTGTACTGTTGAGTTTTGGATACCCTACGTCGTTTTCGTCAGGATTCTCCCTTCAAATATCGTTATGTTAGGATAGAGTTCTTTGTTCTTTTTGTGACTTATCTGTTGGATTTAAATGTGGATTTTGTTGACCTCTTCTTCATGGTTTTTTAGGGTTTTAATCATTTTCCTTTCTTTAGTATTTCTCGGTTTGTTTACTTTTACTTTACTTTCTTTGTTATCATTTCTAATTATTTTGATTTTCGACCAAGAAACTCTTTTATTTGTTTTACCTATTTGGAAATCGGTCTGAGTAGTTCTTTGTCTCTTCTTAGTTTAGTTGTTTTAATCTTTACTTTTTCCTCTCCAATATTATCCGTTACGTCTTTATGTTTCCTAATATTCTCTGATAATACTTGTTGATATACCGTTATTTTACCTATTGGACCTTCTTTACCTGTCTAAGAATCTTTTCAAGTTAGAAGGTTCTGACTTGTCCTTCTTTATCTTTAATACTTGTTGGGTTAATGTTCGTGACTTTAACTTCAACACTAGTTTTTAGAGGGTCTTTTGTTTTGAGGTCCTGGTCTACCACAGTGTCCTCTTAAGATAGTTTGTAAATCTCTTCTCCATTACGGAGAGGAAGATTTTGAGAAAGTTTTTTAACCTCTCCTTCCTTGTGAAGGTTTGAGTAAGATGTTTCGGTGGTAGTGGGACTATAATTTTAGTCTGTTTCTGTTGTGTTTTTACTTTTGATGTCCTGTTATAGAGACTACTTGTATCTACGTTTTTAGGAGTCGTTTGGCTTAAGTTGTTGTGTAGTTTTGTGAGTATGTGGTACTAGTTCAATCCAAATAAGGTCCTTACGTTACTAAGAAGTTATATGGGTTCAGTTAGTTACACATGTGGTATACTTGTTTGACTTTCTATTTTTGGTATACTAGTAGAGTTGTCTACGGTTTTTTCGGAAACTGTTTTAAGTCGTGGGTAAGTACTAATTTTGGGAAGTTTTTTACCCGTATCTTCCTTGCATGGAGTTGTATCATTTCCGGTATATACTATTCGGATGTCGTTTGTAATAAGAGTTATCACTTTTTGACTTTCGTAGAGGGATTCTACTCCTTGTTCTGTTCCCACAGGTGAAAGTGGTGACCAGTTTCGGTCACACGAGTCTTGATACACTCTCTCTCCTTTTGCTTGACCTTATTTCATCATCATCACTCTACCGAGAGGAACTTCTCTTTCTAGGTTGACCGAAACTGGTCAAGGAGTCTATGTGGATGGAAAGGGAATTAGTCCGGAAACGTGAATGACAGAGGAGACTGACCGGTGAGATAAGACCGAAAGAAGAATCATCGTAAACAATGTTAGACTCTAGTATGGGTTTTAGGACGATACAGGGATTGAGGTCAGAGGGAGAGGAGGAGGACATGAGTAGTGACGAAGTAGGAAAGGAAGGACTTGACACACGGATGGTGGGGGTCAGTAGTGACCTAAGAAAAGGAAGATAATATTTTCTATCAAGTCAAAAGAGATTGGCGATTGAGGTCTAAACGGATAGATTTAGGTAGTTCCGGAACCGATTTAATTTCCGGAAGGTTGGTCGGTGGTATGAGGAATGTTCTTTCACTTTTATTTTAATCATACTTTTATTACACATAGACGGTAATCTTATAGGAGTCTGTAAGGTTTTTCTTTCAGTCTCTTTGAATGTAATTTTTCCCTTACTGAACAGATTCTGTCAAAGAGTCAGAGTTTTGTTAAAGAGTTAGGTTCGGTCGACATTAACTTGTAGTTTGAGAGTGGTTTGAGTTCAAGAGACAGAGGATCCGGTCTCGATAAAAGTGGTCTTATAAATAAAAGAGGTAAGAAAAAGACGTATTGAGAACGAACAAGAAGATACGAACCAACTTTATAATAAAGGAATCTCTCTGAAAGTTATAATAAAGGAATCTCTCTGAAAGAAAATGACCGGGAGGTCGATTTACACTAAGGTCGTAATAAGGGATAGTCTCATGGAACAACGAAAGTATTGTAAACGTGGTTTTATTACGTTAATATATAAAGGAACGTATAAATATAATTAACAGTTACAGTACGTCATATCTCATTCAAAGAACTGTTGCCCTCCGTAAAAAATTTTTAGTAAGAGTTGGATGGTACATAATATCATTTACTTTATTTTGTGAGTTATTTGTAAACACTATTTCTCGAGTTATTTCTCTTTCTGTGTCCAAACCTACCGAATAGGTACATCTATATTTTCAGTGATTCCTATTACTATCTGTGACCGGACCTCTCACCGTACCTTCGATCCCGGACCGTGGTAGTTAGTTACCCCTCTTACTGGTGTTCCGGTCCGTCGTCCTCTATTTCACGGTATTTTGTCCTGAGCTTTCTCTCTCAAAACTATCCCAGTTTAAATTCAACACTAGTTTTACATTCAGTATAGATAAGTAGGAGACTAAACTTAGTTGGAGAGTGACAAGGGTTAAGGAGATTGGGTTTGAAAAGGAGTCTCGGGAGATCTTTAGATAAAGTAACTGTTATTGAGGGCACTGTAAGAAAGTTTAAGGTAGATGGTAGAACGGAATTAATTTCGGATTTAAATGGGGTTCCTAGGATAAAACAGAATGTAACGTAAGTTAAGGGTCCCGGTCATAGTCGGGAAAGAGGAGAAGGTTAGTACTTTTATTGAGGACATAAAATTCCAATAACAGTGTTCAGTCGGAGGAGAGAGGTAAATAACTTCTGACTTAACATGAGACGAAGAGACGAGATTATGGACGGTAACGGAATCAAATTACAAGTTCCTCTGTAGATTGTATTATTGTATACTTACGGTACAAAGGTGACAATTTGTAAATAGATACATGAATGGGTTGTTTATAAATAACCCGTTGTAAGCGTCCGGTCGTGTTACGATTTGTGACAGAAATGGAAATACCATGAAAGTGAGACTATCCACCTCTTCCAACATGTTATCTTTTTCAGGTACTCTCGATCTGGTGTAGACGGGACAAGTGTAGTGACGTGGATAGGATTCTCCTTAGATTATGTATAAGAAGTTTACTTACTTTGACTGTCTATCATTACATACCTCATTCGTATCCTTCGATACTCTTCTCTTCCCTCTCTATCTATTATCTTCTTCCCCCTCTTTCTGAGTTTCATATTAAGAGTTTTACGATTTTTATATTAAGAGTATTTTTTATGGATCTTTAACCCATGGTATTAAAATTAATTGAGTGTTCATTCCCTTTCTCATCCAATTGTTTTGGTCAAGTTTTAGTCACTTTTTTATGAAACCGGTGGACTACGTTTCTCGGTTGAGTAACCTTTTCTAGGACTACGAATCTTTCTAACTTCCGTTTTCTTCCCGCGTCGTCTTCTAGTTTACCAATCTATCGTAGTGACTGAGTCACCTGTACTTAGACTCGTTTGAGGTCCTCTATCACCTCCTGTCTCCTTGGACCGTACGACGTCAGGTACCCCAGTGTCTCAGTCTGTACTGAATCACTGACTTGTTGTTTCCCTTTCTCATCCAATTGTTTTAGTCAAGTTTTAGTCACCCCTTTTTTATCTTAGGATTTTATTCTGACGATTCAACTACAAGATGTCCCGTTATTTTGGTATTGTTTAAAATAGAGGGATTCAGTCTACTAGGAAACTGTTTAAATAGTCTACAAAAAATCATACTGTTACTTTTCTGTACCTTAACAGAAAAACGGAATAAAGATACAAGATCTGTGAAAAAGAGTTGTTTCAGAAGACACTCTATTAAAACATGGACTTTGTACTTCTGACTCGTTTTCAGCCAGTCATTCTTACCGTTTCCCTTTCCACAGGAACAAGGTCCCTTCTTCTTTTCATGTCTTTTGGTGAATTAAAGTTGATGGGTGACGGGAACAGTCTGGGACCCGAACTAGGTTTACACTTTTAAAAAGTCAAGACTTTTTAATGTGGGATTATAGAGTGAAAAACTACTGTTGAAGGTTAAAAAGGTTTAAAATATGAGACAGAGAATACAGTTTATTCGAAGGGGATAGTGGATTCTCTAGAGACAGGAAGTTAAGAAGGTACGATAGAGTCCGATGGTTGGAGTCGAGGTAGATTTGAGGTACCTAACTAAGGGAGTCGATGACAAAACAGTTATGAGAGTTAATAACAATGTGAGACAATGTGACGATAAACAGGTAATTTTTTTTTCTTAAATAAACGAATTTACATAACCGACTTGTTCATTCGACTTATTCTATTATAAATTTACCTCCAAACTTGAATGATTAATCGGTATTAAACTCTCACTTTACCTCCATCCCGGGATACTTAAAGATCTTTTTTTTTTTTTTCGGGAGACGAAGTTCTCAGGATAACCAGATTAAACTCTTTTGACCGAAAAGAATTTCAATATAGACTCTTAAAGGTTATACACTATATGATATATGTCTTTGTTCAGACGTATCTAGAAAACGATGGATGGGGTACCCAGTCAGATACTTACTATAAAAGTATCACTATTTTTTCTGACTTTTAATTAAAGTGATTTTTAATATATACTTCAAGTTTTTATTATAGATATTGACGTTTTTCAATGTCGATTGTAGTATGAATCGTCATTTCCTGACTCACAAAAGGAACATTCTAGTCCTTTTTCCCTTGTTATAGGTAAAAGTGGAGGAGATAAGTTATAACATGATCGTTCAGGTCGATCTCATTAATCCGTTCTTTTGTTCTAATTTTTTGAGTGTGATCTTTCGGTCTTTATATAAACAATTGTTACACTAGGATATATATATCTTTTAGTATTCCTTAGGTGTATTTTTGATAATCTTGATTGTTTGAACAAGTCGTTCTAACGTACTATCTTCTAGTCGTATTTTATAGTCAACATATAGATGGGTACTCTTTACCTTGTTAAGTTTTTCATTTTAATTTTCTTGTTAAAGTAAGTGCTATCGTAGTGTTTCTTATCTTTCGAATCATTATTTAAGTTGTTTTTTCGTTTTAGATAAGAGACTTTTGATGTTTTGTGACAACTTTCTTTTAATTCTTTCAGATTTATTTACCTTTTATAAAATACAAGTATCTAGTCTTCTGAATTATGACAATTCTGTCTTTGTGGTTGGTTTAATAAGATATCTACGTTGCGGTAGTAATAGTTTTAAAGTCGACTGTGATTTCCCTCGACCTGTGTCCCTTCGTCAGAGAAGAGTAGAGAAGAGACAAAGGTCAAAGGGTGGTCACGGAGGGTCACCGTGTTGGATTGATTTCCTTTGGTGGATCGTTCCTTTAGATCCTTTTCAGTAAACAGCTTAGGGTTGGGGTCGTGGTGTCATGTCTTGTATCTTATCACACGAATCTAGATCCTCTGTTATCTCTTCAGTTTTCTTACGTGTTATCTGGAGAAATGAGTCATAGGTCAGTTTCGAAAGACGACGACGATTCAGTGAAGTCAACACAGGTTGAGACACGCTGGGGTATCTACCATCGGGTAGTCCGAGGAGGTAGGGACCCTAAGAGGTCCGTTCTTGTGACCTCACCCAACGGTAAAGGAAGAGGTTACGTACTTTCAAATTTCACTTTCCCTTTAGCGAGTCAACACAGACTGAGAATCGTTGGGGTGTCTGACGTCGGGTGGTCCGAGGAGGCAAGTACCCTAAAAGGTCCGTTCTTATGATCTCAACCAACGGTCACGGAAGAGGGATAGTTATAAATTTAAAAGTATGTTGTCATTGTTGAAGTACGACGGAAGATTGTTCTACGTTGATTGTAAATATGCTTCCTGTTATAAGAGTGAGTTTTTCCCCTCTGTACCATGTTTATCGGTGGTATAGGTAGAGACCTACTTCAATTGAAGACGAAATCAAGTCAGTTTTAACGTGGACTCCTGGAGGACCCACCGGGTCACCAATTCTTAGACAGACGGTTACGTCCCCTCCTCCCAAGCTAGGGATCAGACCCTTCTAGGGAGTAAGTCGTCTCGTTGATTCGGGTACGTGGTGTTGATGACTTTGGATACACGAATTTCGGACACGAGGTGTTCTGCTCGACGGTGTTACTCTTCGGGAATGTGGCGTTCCTTTTCATCGGGGACCAGTGATGATCGCTTTCGGGTGCGTGTCGTTACTTCTGGATTGTGTCGGTTATTTATTTATTTTTATTTTAAAATTTGTGACACGGACCTTTTAGGGTACCTGCCTCCTCGGACCTCCAAACGTCAGGTACTCCAGCGATTCTCAACCTGTACTGACTCGCTGAAGTGATAGTGAAAAGTGAAACTACGTAACCTCTTCCTTTACCGTTGGGTGAGGTCACAAGAACGGACCTCTTTGGGTCCCTATCCCCTCGGACCACCCGACGGCAGATACCCCAGCGTGTCTCAACCTGTGCTGACTTCGCTGAATCGTCGTCGTCGTCGTCGTCGTCCTATAAAAATTGGATTTATAATTTAACATTTCAATTAGGTAGGATTTCTTTTAGTCAGGACTTATAAGTAACTTTCCTGACTACGACTTCGACTTTGAGGTTATAAAACCGGTGGACTATACTTCTTGACTGAATAACCTTTTCTGAGACTACGATCCTTTCTAACTTCCGTCCTCCTCTTCCCCTGCTGGCTCCTACTCTACCAACCTACCGTAGTGACCGAGTTACCTGTACTCAAACTCATTTGAGGTCCCCAACCACTACCTGTCTCTTCAGACTGTACGACGTCAGTTACCCCATCGTCTCAGTCTGTGCTGACTCGTTGACTTGACTTGACTTTCAATTAGGGTTGTTTGTTAGGTAATTTTTTTTTTCTCTTTTCCTCACTCCATTTTATCAATTATATACGATTTTATGTGTACCTCGAAGGGACCACCGAGTCTACCATTTCTTAGACGGACGTTACGTCCCCTGAGTCCAAGATAGGGACCCAGACCTTCTAGGGGACCTCTTCCTTTACCGAGGTCAAAAGAACGGAACTCTTGAGGTATCTGTCTCTTCGGACCGCTCGATGTCGGGGACCGCAGTGTTTCTCAGTCTGTGTTAACTTCGTTGAACCGTGTCGTACCGTGTCGTTCTATGTGTATTTACGTTTCTTATTTTATTATAGACAATATCAAGAGTAAAGATATTTACTATTGTTACGATATTAATTAAAAGTATAAAAGAAATAGGGTGATTGAAAGGTATAAGGAGAAAAGAAGTCGACGATGGAGTCAACTAGTTCCAAGTATTACACGTCTTACTGGGTTTAGAAATAAGAGTTTCCCAGACTTCGAAATCGTCAGGGTGGAAATCGCCCAGTCGTATCACGTGGACCTCTTAGGGGATCAAAGGTCTGTACAAGAGAAAAAGGGTGATACATCGGTGTCGGGCTAAAAGGGAACCCATAATCTTAGTTAGTGGAATTGGGGACTTCAATGACGAAAGAAAGATACAATCTAGTTACTGTAAGTGAGTGAAGTGAAGTCAGCGAGTCAGCACAGGCTGAGAAACTCTGGGGTCCTTAACGTCGTGTAGTCCGGAGGGACAGGTAGTGGTTGAGGACCTCAAGTGAGTTTGAGTGCAGGTAGCTCAGCCACTACGGTAGGTCGGTAGAGTAGGAGACAGCAGGGGAAGAGGAGGACGGGGGTTAGGGAGGGTCGTAGTCTCAGAAAACGTTACTCAGTCGAGAAGCGTTTCATGACCTCAAAGTCGAAATCGCAGTAAGGAAGGTTTCTTGTGGGTCCTGACTAGAGGAAATCCTACCTGACCAACCTAGAGGAACGTCAGGTTCCCTGAGGGTTCTCGGAAGAGGTTGTGGTGTTAAGTTTTCGTAGTTAAGAAGCCGCGAGTCGAAAGAAGTGTCAGGTTGAGAGTGTAGGTATGTACTGGTGTCCTTTTTGGTATTGGAACTGATCCGCCTGGAAACAACCGTTTCATTACAGAGACGAAAACTTGTACGATAGATCCAACCAGTATTGAAAGGAAGGTTCCTCATTCGTAGAAAATTAAAGTACCGACGTCAGTGGTAGACGTCACTAAAACCTCTGGTTTTTTTTATTTCAGACTGTGACAAAGGTGACAAAGAGGTAGATAAAGGGTACTTCACTACCCTGGTCTACGGTCCTAGAATCAAAAGACTTACAACTCGAAATTCGGTTGAAAAAGTGAGAGGAGAAAGTGAAAGTTACTATAATCCTCGGGTTTTATCGGGTCACTGTCACAGTTGAAGGTTAAGTTACCTTGGTAACGTACAAAGGGACTGTTTTCGTAAGAAAGAAACTGTTAATTTAGGAAATTTTAGTCGTCTCTAGTCTATGTATTTATACCCCCCCCCCTAAGACGTTTAAAACCCACATCCCTTTACTCGTTTGAGGGTGAAATTGGGGAACCAGAGGTCGGGGCACATAAGACTGATACTCTACTTGTCGTATTAGAGAACCGGTGATCTAATCGTGTATGACGTTTGACATCCTACCGTAGGTTGGAGACCGAGTCGACCATTTCTTAGGTTGACCTTACGTCCTTTGGACCCAAGCTAGAGACCCAACCCTTCTGGGGGACCTCTTCCCTTCCCGATGGGTGAAGTATAAGACCGGACCTCTTAAGGTACCTGACATATCAAGTACCCCCAGTGTTTCTCAACCTGTACTGACTCGTTGAAAGTGAAAGTTATAGAGTGTAGATAGAAAGTTAGGTTGGAGGTTTTCACAAGAAAGGGTCGACTGTAAGATGACGGACGATATTTCGGTCGAAGGAGACCTATTAACTCTATGCACCAACGTTTTATCTTTGTTACTTAGGGTACTTAATCTTGGAAATCGGAGTGAGGACACACATTTATTATTAAAGGAACCCGTTTTATTACTTTACACTCTACGACAATACCACTGATTCCGTAAGATATCTAGGAGTCTACTACCTCGGTCTTATTGACAGGATCACTCTTTTTTAAACAAATTTTTCTTTTCTTTTGCATAAGGGAGTCACTACCTTCCCTGTAAAATTAGTTGGACGATGATCCTCCGACCAACTACGGGGAGGGGGTCCCATATCACACTCCAGTCCCCGAGTCGTAAGTAGAAACGACAACCGTTTAACCCGAAAGTCGACATCACTATCCCGTCCAGCCGGAACCTTTCCCCCTTCGGGTACAACAATTTGGACACAAGTTGAAACTCGTTCGTAGTCTCACCGACCCTTTTTTTCCGTCTGTCTGAAGGTGTTATAACTGAAAACACAAGGATTTCATGTAAAGACCGTCCTCGATTATTATGTACACTTTGGTATACATATGGTCCATCTTAAAAGAAACAGTGTACCATTGTCTCTTAAGGGGTACTTCGGTACCCATACTCAGTAACTCTAGTATGGTGATCATGAGTCACCTCGATTATAAATTTAGACTAAGATTGACTGTGGAACTAAGACTAACTGTGGAATCAGATAGGAGAAAGGTGATATAGAGGTAACGAAATAACGTTTAATTACTGTTGATGTATTCAGAAAGAGAGACTACAGTAACAACGTTCGACTCCAAAAATAATACAGGTAGAGAAGCTATACGGGACTCCTTAAGAGGACCTGTCTCCTCGGACCGTCCGATGTCAGGTGTCCAACGTTTCTCAGTTCATGTTGACTCGATGATTGCGAAAGTGAAAAAAAATTCGACTCCTTTTTTGATGTTTTAGTGTATATAGACACGAATACTTATAGGTTTTGTCAAAGTGATGTCTTACATTCGGAGGATTTTCAAAGAGAAACTTATTTGACGTAGGACTGATGGTGTCCACTTCGAGAAGATGTCTTACTCCCCTTCTAAACTTCCCAGTCAAAACATTCACCTATTGAATAGACTTGTAAACCCAGAACATTTGGAGAAGTTTTGAGTGAGTCCCTGAAGGGACCGGCAGACCACCTATTCTGAGACGTGAAGGTTACGTCCTCCACGTCCAAACTAACGACCAACCCCTTGATTCTAGGGTGTCCTATATATATATGGTGTCAGGTTTTTTATTTTATTTATTTCGTTCGAGTGAATACATAACCGAACTCTGAAAAAAGGTTTCGGGGATACACACCATTGAGGTTCAACACAGGATCATTCTTTAATTCGGAACAATTACCCTTTCCTGATAGTGGGTGAAGATAAAACTACCTTTAACAGGGTCGTCTTATTTTTTCCCCTACCACTTTCACTACTGTGACTAGATTAATCGACGTCCGGTTATAGTAGTTCAAAGACTTTCCTTACGTATCTTTCCGGACTGTGTCTGTGTGTTTTGTATCGGTCCTTTGTTAGTCCTGGAATCGTTGTTCCGTTTTGGGTCGAGGAGAGACGTATTTCTCGACAAAATACTCGTAAAGAACAATGAAACGTAATTCAGGGTGTTGGAGGGGGTTTCTTCCAACGTCAGGTAAAAAATTAACTACGGAGTAACGGAATGTTAGTAACTGTACGTGGTAAGGTGGTTGAAGACGAAAGGTCCGGATGACAGGTGTGTGTGTCAAAGTTCAGGACCAAAATATCTTTTACATTGTGTAATCTTCTTCTGAAGTCACCTATGTATCGGGGTCGTAGGTTTGTCACACTACGAAGTGTTTGATCAAGAGCTTAGTCGGATAATTAGTGTTTCACTTCGGTTACGATTTTAGGGGTACAAACTTTACTCCTTTCACTTTAGGTTTCTCTACTCCGATGAACTGTTTTACAAGTCTCGATCGTCTATGTTTCCTCAGGGTTCAGATTCTAGGAGTAATGACATGGTGTCACTTCGACACAACAATTCTGTAACTGTCTTTCTCCTTTACTCTTCATATAGGACTTTTCGTTGGCAGTAACGTTCCATCGTTTACCAAGGGACCAAACGTGAAATCAAAGGACTTAGGTCGGGTGAAATGGACCAGGATTCCGGGATGATTGGAAGCGCTCGGGGCAAAGGGTTAGGACTGCCTCTAAAAAGACAGAAGAGACCGGAACGGGAGCAACACGGGTAAGTACAAAGAGAGGGGACTGTTTTTAAGTCTGTCCTCCGAGGGGATCTTACATAGGGAGTTCTATGCGGCCCTCAACTTCTCAAACCATCCTTTTGTGAAAATACAGGTCAACGTTACGTACCCAGGTCTTTCATTTCAATTTAATATATATACATATATATATGTATATATACCTCTTCCGTTACCGTGGGTGAGGTCATGAGAACGGACCTTTTAGGGTACCTGCCTCCTTTGACCACCCGACGTCAGGTACCCCAGTGTTTCTCAGCCTGTGCTGACCCGTTGAAGTGAAAGTGAAAAGTGAAAGTACGTAACCTCTTCCTTTACCGTCGGGTGAGGTCACAAGAACGGACCTCTTAGGGTCCCTGCCCCCTCGGACCACCCGACGGTAGATACCCCAGCGTGTATCAGCCTGTGCTGACTTCGCTGAATCGTCGTCGTCATCGTCGTATTTATATATATGACATATATAATATATATAAAATTTTTTAAAATTACTTTATGATCAGAGAGTCATTACAGGCTGAGAATACTGGGGAACCTGCCATCGAGGAGACAGGTACCCTAAGAAATCCGTTCTTATGACCTCACCCCCCTGGTAAGGGAAGAGGTCCCTCAGAAGGACTGAGTCCCTAACTTGGTTCCAGAGGGTGTAACGTCCGTCTAAGAAATGGTAGACTCGGTAAATATATATAATTTTTTACTATTGTAACACTACTTTTTAATCAGGTTTTATCATAGAGTCGATTTCTCTCGGTTCCCTAGTGACTCTCTGGTTGACTCGTGGTCCCTCGTTCCTGGACTCAACTTCTTTCAAGTACTGTTCCGGGTTTAATGACGACCTCTGTCTTCGGTCAAGACGACGAGGAGGATCGTGTGTTAACTCATTCATTTACCGCGTCCAATTTCTTTATCTTCATGTACCGGTGACAATTGGACCCCGTGGAGTTTGGATGGGGTACTTGGTTTGTTTTAACCCTAGTTTCTGACTCTTTGGAAGTCTCACTGGTAGGAAAAGGACTGTCCTTTTATGTGAGATGGAAGTCTATGCACCCCGAGTTGAAATTTTTACTTAAGTTAGTCGACGGTCTGTGGATACGTTTGTCCTTTTCGGTCCCAAGGCAATGGAAGAAAGAACACAGTGTCTACCCTCTCCTGTTTATTGTTCCTGACTATTACTAAACGTGACTTGCGTTACCCACCTCCTGTCCTTCGGATGGAGTGAAGACATTCCCGAGCATCGACATCTATCTATCACTTCCAGACTCTCGTACACCAAAAGTTGACAAAGTATCCCCTTGGGAAGGCTCGGGTCCTCCAGTCAGTATTTCGTCTACCATCGTCTCCAGGACACCTAGCTCCCTCCTGTACTCCAGACCTTTCGGTGGACGAGTCGGGGGAGGACCAGGGTACGTGAACCATCCCCACCCCTTTCCTTCGTCCTTCCCTCTCTCTCGACCCCTTTCCTACTCCTCCGAGATCAAGGATTTCTCTATAAGTACGACGCCTCGTGACCCCTAAAGTAGAAGAAAGTCCCAAAATATACGGTTTTGTTACCACTTACTCTTACCGGTCTTACTTATTATTGACCGACGGTCCTCGGAACAATTGGTACCACTAATAGAGGGTCGGTTTCAGTTGTCCGTCGTCTGGCTATTCTCTGTGTAGTCAAGAAGACAAGTGTTAAGTAAATCTCGAAAAAGAAAAAGAAAAAAAAAAAAAAAATTACACCTTCGTTTAAATAAGTCTGAAGGTTCGATCCAGAGATCAGTCGTTCTTTCGTAAAAGGGAATAAGGAGTAGGAGAGACTGAGAAGCTGTGGTCTCTCCTTTTCCGCGGTTGGTCGACCAGTGTTTCCAGACACGTGTCCGTCCTCGAAGGACGTTTCCGGACCCTTCGCCTTGGGACACAGTGACGTAGACAGACACCGGTTCGTAGAAGTCTCCCGGGGGGAGGGTGGTGTGGGGCCGAGACCCGTCGACGAAGGGTCGACATCACCAACGGAGGGGGTCTGACGTCTTTCCCTTTCTTTATCAACGGTAAATAGTGGACAGTTTTTAAGACGGTGGTGATCAGGACTAGCCGTTTCGGTCTGTGTTTTTCCGTTGATGTCTTGGTTAGAGAAAGTACATAGAACTACAGAAACCTTATTTACGAGTCCGAAAACTGAAAGGAGGAAAAAGATTAGGTGGGGTCCTTCCCGTAAACCTGGACACTCAACCCCAAATGTGTCCAGACCTCGTGAACCCCTTCTCCCGGGGGCATAGAGAAGTCCTTCAAGGAATACATAGTGGAAGGACAGACTAAACATGGTTAAGTGCAAGGGTGGTTGTTAGTGTTCCCACGGGAAAGGAGGTGTGGGAACGATTATGAACGATAAAGAATAAACAACTATTATCGGTAAGACTGTCCATACTCGATTAAAGAGTAACACCAAAACTAAACGTGAAGGGATTACTAATTACTACACGTCGTAGAAAAGTACACGGACAATCTGTAGACATACAGAAGAAACCCTTTTACTGATAAGTCTAGAAGACAACTTGAGAAACAAAGATAAAGGACTTTAAAAACAAAGTTAAGATGTACTTATATCCGTGTACACACACACAACCCACTACTAAATTTTATACATAAAGAATGGTACCAAACACCAGTCTTTCAGACTTTTGGTGACCGATTTTAATTTACAATCTTTTTAGATTCGAAACGAAAACTATATATTTGTATTGAATTACTGGAAACTTTTACTTAGAACAGAAAGTTTTTATGGACTAAGACGACACGACTAACAATACACCGTCGGACCTACCCCTCCCCCAAACTCCCTCTTACCTATCAACATATACATACTCAGGGAAGCGACAGGTGGACTTTAATAGTGTCGTGAGACACAATCAATATGAGATTGTATTTTATTTTTCAAAAAATTTTCTGACTTAGAGTTTTGTTTACAGAGGATTCCTAAGTAGTTTCTTAAGTCCGAACTTTGTCTTTCGACTTATTGCATGTTAAACGAGATCCCCTATGGACGGGAGGAGTATGAAAACGGGACCCAAGACCACACATGCTCTGGACACACGTGAGGGGCTCACCTCAGAGACAAAGGGGGTCAGGACACCCCGAGGACGTCAGTTGGGGACGACCGGAAGTTTTGGTTTACGAGATTCCCGAGGAGGAGGGTTACGGTCTGGAGGTCCGACACCTTTGACTGTGCTCCGAACCTCGAGAGTGAGGACATCTTCTTGAAGACGTTATATTATTTAGAGGTCAAACACCCAACGGGTAGACCCACCACACTCTAAAATAATATGGTGTTCCCCGAAGGGACCACCGAGTCTAACATATTTCTTAGGTGGACGTTACGTCCTCTGGGTCCAAGTTAGGGACCCCACTCTTCAAGGGGACCTCTTCCCTTACCGATGGTGAGATCATAAGAACGAACCTTTTAAGGTGTCTGTCTCTTCGGACCGTCCGATGTCAGGTACACCCACCGTTTCTCAACCTGTGTTGACTCACTGACTGAAATATAGTGCTCACGGGGGAGGACGGCAGAACAACACCAAAGGAGATATACAGAAACCTACGTCTTATAGAAAGAAACCATCTAAAGTCAGAAAGAATAACCACTGAAAAGTAGTCAATCGACACTAAAACCACACGAGTACTCTCATCCACTCGAGTTCCAGGAATTTGAGACGGTAGAACGAAGGGACGGGAGGGGGTACTTTCTCAGTAACTTAATGACTCGTTCCTCTATACTCCGTTTTTATAAATATAAGTTTAAGTAGACTGATCAGGGGTTTCATATGAAAATCTTTTCACACATGTGGTGATCGTCTATCTAGAACGGGTTCTTTAGGTGACAATAAGGAATAACAAAAGGTTTGTAGAGTATTAATTTCTATAAGACTAAGTTAATATAGGATAGTGTTTACTAGATAAAATTAGGACACTAAGAGAAGTCGGTTAATCAATAAGTAATAAGGATCTCAGTATAAGTCCCTGTCCGACTGGTCCCTTGAAGGGTTTCGAGATTAAATATTCCTCTCGATTTCGTCCAGACCTTATATATTACAGTTGTGTCTACCAAAATTTTAAACTACCGTCGGGTCAAAGTGGTCTTTTTAGGTTGTTGTCTTAGTCTTCTTTCGGAGTCTCGTGGAACACGAAATAGTTACTCTTCTTCATACCTTAAAACTCTCCGCACTAGAACAAAACCTCAGACCCAACTTGTTTTGTTCTACAGAGAGTCTTAAGGTACGAAGACTACCCGGGGACTGGAGGGGGTGGTGGGGGACGGGTTGTGAGTGTCGGAGTGTGGTGATAGACGGAACTCTGGAAGTCCGAATTAGAGCATTCTTGAAATATGGACAAATTCAGTCTGTGGAAAACCAGTCCTGTAGGAGTAGGACACCCGAGAGTTGAGGGTACACCGAGAGATATTGGTAAAGAGACTACTGAAGTCCTTTATCGACTCCTTTGGGAAGGTGATATAGGGGGATATAGAGGTCCCTTCTAGGGGACCTCTTCCTTTACCGTTGGGTGAGGTTATAAGAACGGACTTTTGAGGGTACCTGTCTCCTAAAACCACCCGATGTCAGGTTTCCCAACGTTTCTTACCTTATGATGACTTGTTGATTCGTGCGTGTGTAAAGTATCGATGATGAGAATAGTTCTCATCAACACTGGCCGGAGAACTCTTTGAAAAGACGTCCAGTCCTTCGTTGTCAATCTTGACCTGTACCTTGTTGTCTGACCACGGTTTATCCTTTTCCTCGTACAGTTCCGACATATAACAGTGGGACGAATAAATTGAAGATACCTCTCATGTAGTACTCTTTGCAACCCGACCTTCTTTGTGTTCGACCTTAGTTCTAACGACCTTCTTTATAGTTATTGGAGTCTATACGTCTACTGTGGTGGGAATACCGTCTTTCACTTCTCCTTGATTTTTCGGAGAACTACTTTCACTTTCTCCTCTCACTTTTTCAACCGAACTTCGAGTTGTAAGTCTTTTGCTTCTAGTACCGTAGGCCAGGGTAGTGAAGTACCGTTTATCTACCCCTTTGTCACCTTTGTCACAGTCTGAAATAAAAACCCCCGAGGTTTTAGTGACGTCTACCACTAACGTCGGTACTTTAATTTTCTGCGAATGAGGAACCTTCCTTTCAATACTGG